>OVBE01004638.1:0-23481 GCA_900406425.1 Iberis pinnata | reverse complement strand
TATATATATATATATATATATAAAGTACATTAAACATATAACACCAATTATAAAAATAATCACTTTAAAATATGCATTAATTATATGAAATTACTTAAAAAAATTTAGTGTGTTGCAGGTTAGAATTGTTATTTTTAATCTAAGATGATGATNTTTGTTATATATATATATTACTAAATTTAAAAGTTTAAGTGCATAGTTAATAGTAAGTTACTAAATTTGATGTTGATCAGAAACTTGAATGTTATTAAAAAAAAAATGGTTTGCTTTAACTAAATAGTATTTGATAAAATAAAAAAATATAATTATGTAGTTAAATTTCATCATATGTGAAAAAGGTTAAATTTCATCTTTTCATTATAATTATATATATATATATATATATATATATATTATTTATTTTTAATTAAACTAAATGATTTTTACTATTATCTTAAACATAAATGCTAATAATTTATGTAGTTGCAATAATGGCTGTATATATATGTGTATATATATTATATCATCTTTAGAACTAATTATTTTGCTAATATATATATATATATATAGATATATCTATCTATATATATATATGATAACGTCTTTTATGATATCACAATAAAAAATCAGGTGACTGTAAAATTATTCAGCGTATAATAATATACAAAAGTTTTGTACAAGAAATTACGTGATGTTAAACTAAAACATAAAACATAATACCGCATGTAGCATATATAAAATTTTAGTATAATATTATTTTATTTTCTGTCATATTAAAATAAAAATGCATATCAACTTATTCAAAATATAAAATTTTAATTAAATAGATTACAAATTTAATAGTCAAACTTCAAACTTTTTCTAAAATCCATAAAATATAAAATCTTTTAGATATACAACAAGTACTATGAAAAATGATAAATCCAAACTTCTCTATTCTACAATTACCACTTATCAATTCATCAAAGACTTATCTCAAACATGTAAGTTTTGTTTTTCAATTATGAATGATTTTTTATGTATATCACTACAAGAAAACACTGCCAAACTGACGGACATAACCGTCACTAATCCGTCAGGAATCGGCTTTATTGACAGAAAAATGATGGTTATAGTCTGTTAGTACTAGGTCTTCAATAATATATTATCCATGAGGGATTTGTCAGTATTCCTAATGAATTCACTTACGGATAAATCCTGACGAACCATCTGTCAATAAGTAAACTGTCAGTAATCCGTAAGTACTTATCCGTCTGTAAGTCCGTGAAGTATACTGACGGATTGCTGACAAATTTTCTGATGGCAGCTTACTGACATTTTCGTCAATAATACTACAAATCTTATATTTTTAAATAAGAAAATATATTAATCAAATAATAAATTTATTATTTGTTAATTAATTGTTACAAAATAATTATAATATTTAATTAAAGTTCTAGAATTATTCATAAAATAAAAATTCAAAATATTTATAATAATCAAAGATATTCATAAATTCCATACAAACGATAAATGTCTAAAAAGAACCCTAAACTACTGTGGTGGTGATTGTCCGAACCGTTGAGCCATATGCGCCATGAACGCGTCCATCCGAACCTTCATGTAGGCTTCCATTTGAGTATGGGCTTCGATCTGAGCTTGGATCTGAGCTTCTCTATCTCTTTGCTCGGCATGCATCTCATCCATATTCTGCTGCATGGTCTCCAAAACCGCGTCTTTCCGCCTCAACTCCTCTTCTCGGTACGGATCCCTCATTCGGGAGGATCCTGGGAAACAGTAGGAGGCCATGTTCCTGAACATGCGCCCCTTCTGTTTCTTCGTAGCCTGCAAGAAAAATAAAACAAAGCATTAGTTAAGACATTGTTGATATGAAATATTTTAAAATGAAATTTAGATAATACATACATGAGACATTATCTCATATTGGGTATCTAGCGAGATGTCACCACCATTAGTAGAATCCTGAGATGCCCGCTTTTCCATCAGCTTTCTTGTCGTCTCCACAACCTCTCGAATAAGCGGATCTTGTATCTGGTCCATCTTTTTGTTCGTGTGGATGTCTTCCATAAGCTCGATGGGCGTCAGTGGATGGCCAGTCTCACGAGTCTGTTTTAAAATGAGAATCAAAATTAGATTTAATTATTGATTCAAGTATTAATTTTGGTATATTTAAAAGGTTTTCATACCATCTCAGCGGCTTGAGTGACCGCACTCTTGGAACCGGTGTGGGTAGTCGAGATCTGTTTACCATCTCGTGGACTATACTGGTTCTGCTTGTTGGTCGTCAACATCTGATTGGTCTTCTCTTCCTCCCAATATATGATGAAGCCCTCCAATACTTCATCAAGCATCCCTGTGTGCTTCTTCGACATCGTGTACCATGTATCCTTCCACGCATAGACGTGGTTGGTGTAAGTCCTTGCCGCTCGTGCCATGAACTCACTCTTGACGATCTACGTCATATGGGGATCCAAGTTGAACTCGAGCTATAATATTTAAAAATTTTAATTTAGTAATTACATATGTGAAATTGGTTGGTAATTTGAATTTTCTAATTTTTACCGCGAAATAGTAGAACCAATACTCCTGGTCACCGTTTGGCATATCCCTAAACATAGGGTATGCCACTCGTAGTAGTATGTGCATCATCCTTTTGATGCACTTGGTGATCCCGTTATCTGTCTGCGGAAGCCATGTCATCTCGCCTTCAGCAGACGGGTGGAGTCTCGTCAATCGCTCCCGCCTGGGCTGGACTAGAAGCTCCTCTATCGATATCCGTTGTCGGGATATCGAAGGTCCCTCAGGTGCCTGGGTCTCAGGAATATGAGTACCAATAGGAGACCCAGACGAAGGTCCCGAGGACTGTCCTATCTCTGGATGTCCTCGAAATCGACCGTAAGAACTGAAATTTACGGTCAATATTTCAGTATAGTTTAAAATTATCCAAAAAATTTATACTATTTGAATTATTTATCAGTACATTTTTTTAAAAAATAATAAAATTATATTTTGTGATTTAAAATATAAGTTATAATTACAAATTTTAATTTGAATTTTTAAATTATTAATTTTAATTTTAATTTATACTTTAAATTAGAAAAATCTAAAAAATAAATCATTCTTAAGAACTCATTGAAAAATTCAACGTAAACCCTAAACCTAAACCATAAACCTTAAACACCTAAATAATCATAAAATTTAAACAAAACATCAAACATTTAACACTTTCCTAAATCATACACTCATCAAACTCTAAATTACAAAATCCTAAATCGTCACCTAAATCAACAATCATCAAACCCTAAATTCTAAATCAACAAACTCTAAATCATCCAAAATTAAACAAATCATCAAACTAAACATTTCCTAAAACACAATATCATAACAAATTTACAAACTTTCCAAAAACACCAACAATCAAACAAGTTTCAAAAATTTCACAAAATCATCAAATCGTCACCTAAACCCTAAACCCTAAACTAACCTTTGATTAGCCATATAAACGGGTTGGAATGGATTGAAAAGTTTGAAATCGTAGCTTGAAATTGCCGAATTTTAGGGCTTGTGTTCGTTAGAAAAGGAGAAAGAAGAAGAGTCTTGTTCTGTTTTAATATCGGACTTACTGACGGAAAAATCCGTCAGTAATCCGTCAGTTCTGAAAAATTGAATTTTCGCATGCTTTCAATTTTTTTGGTAATCTGAAACGCGTCAAATCTTAGAGGTTTCTGACCGATTACTGGGCGATAACCCTTAATCCGTCAGTATGATCAATATATAATGTAGAGATTGATTTAGGGTTTAGAATTTTGATTTAAATAATTAGTGTTACTCATTTAGAGGAATGATTAGGAATTCATGACCATAAAGTATTAGTAATTACATTCAATTGACAATTCGTAAATGCACGTGTTGAGTTTTCGAACTTCAGGGTTTAACATCATATGTCGTTACAAACACTTTCGAGTATCAAATATGTTTTCTTAAAATTTTATTAAAATACTTTTAAAGATTGATTATAAGTATCAAACATGAATCAACTCATATAATCGTATGTTTACTATGATTGTTAACATTTTTAAAATTAAGAATCATAAGTTTTAGGGATTCAAACCCTAAATATGTATTTACTGACGGATACTGACTAACTAGGGTTAACCGTCAGTAATACTGACGGATCCTGGAAAATCTGACGAATATTTGTCAGTACAAATATCTAATAAATATATATATATATATATATATAATATGTTACAATATTATTAATATATATGTTAATTTAAGTAAAATATAGGGGCATTTATTAATTTTAGAAACTAAGGACTTTTTCAAACTTTTTTTGTAAACTATAAAAATCAAATTTTCCATCAGAGGGCTTTTTCACTCGATTATGGTATGTAAAAACATTTTATGTTTCTGAAATTGTCTTCTCTGCTTTTGCATTGTTTCATAATTTTTTTTTTTTTTTGTGTTGTGTATGGTTTTTTTAATCTAAGGGTTTCTATTTTTGGTAATTTTCTACTTGCAAAATTTTAAAAAATTTCTACGTAACCATAAAATGAATACCTTTCAAATTGTTCATAAATATTAAAAAAAAAACATAACAATTTACTTTGGAGATGATGAATAATTTGATCGATCAGAATCTGCATCATCTTCAAATTCATCACTATACTCATCGTATACATCATGTATACCAACGTTCAAATCGCCAAATATTGTGAAATTCACGACAAGATTGACGTCCAAAGAAAGCTGAATCTCAAATAAAGAACCATTTCCCAATGGTTGTAGTGGTTCACGCTCAAAAACGTCTTCTATTATATGTCGAGGATTTAGTTGCGTCATCTTTAACCAATGATTGCTCCTATTTCTGATGCGTGGGTACGTAATGTAAGAGACCTGCAACATTTATAAATATATATATATGTTAAACAAATATAATATTTATTTGAATTCAGTAAATACCAAAATTCTACCTGATTTGCTTGTGTGGCGAGAATGAAAGGATCATATTTTCCAAGTTTCCTCGCGAATTGATCGAAGCCACACTAAACTTGTCAACTCTGAAACCTCTACCATCAGTTGGATCATACCAATCACACATGAAAATAACACATCTCAAGTTCAACATCCCAGGGTATCGGTCCTCCAATATCTCTCGAAGAATGATGTACTACACAACATCTCCGGAAGACACCGATATACCATGATCTAAGGTCATTCTATCTCTATCTAAGGCGTTAACCTTGAAAGTGGATCTCCTCGTGCAATATCTCGGTTATGACGTAGCAATGCTGTTTGGCCCTCTTGCGATATCTACCAACCAAGTTGGAAATGTTCAATCGTTAGATGTTTACTCTTGAACCTATATATACATATATATTAAAAGTTAGAATTTTTCAAAACATATTATTTATAATAGTATTACATCAACCACTTACATAATATTGCAGCCATTGAATGAACTCTTCTTGTTTTAGAGTCTCTACTTCGTCTTCAGATTTAACCGGAAATAACCACGAACAACTGCCTTGTATAACCTACAAAGTTTTACATAAACAAAAATTATATAAACTATATGTATAATCAAAAGTTTAAGATGTTTAACGTATTGAACTTTTACCTTTCATATTCGAACATATCCTCACAATTATTAAGGATATACATATGTAAATGATTTCACTCTTCAGATGTAAGTCGGCGACTCTTATCCTTCCCGCTAAGTTGTCCAATTTTTTGAAACATTCTTGGAACATAAACCGGGTATATGGGATGTTTTACACCGTCGTCATGTTGACTTTTTCTACGAATTTTTGTCGGAACATCTCTTGGAAAGTAATATTGTGAAAATTTGCAGTTTCTTCGTCGATGCTCTGTGCCACAATAAAACCCTCGACTCTGCTTAGATTTTTTCACATTTTTCTTCAAGTGGAACATGTACCTCTCAAAGGGGTACATCCACCGATATTGAACGGCCCATCAAGTGGTGGAATGTGAATCGTGAGATGTTCCATGACGCCAAAGAATGATGGTGGAAAAATCTTCTCCAAGTCGCAAAGGATCACTGGTATATTCACATGTAATGTTGAAATATCATCAACGTAAGTGTCTTCTTGCTAAGATCACGAAAGAAAGCCTCAACCGCTGTAAATGCAAAGAAACCATATAAGTAATCAATAATTACAAAATTATAGTAAATGGTACACAAACTACTAAATTAATACATGCAATGGATTCATGAACATCTTTTAGAAGGAGATTCTCAAATGCAAATGGAAGAAGGCGTTGCATCACTTCATGTAAATCGTGGCTCTTCATTCCAATGAATTTGACTTCTCAGATATCAACACAATTCTTATTATTAGAAGCATATCCATCGGAGAATTTGACCCTATGAATAATCTAGACAAAGAACTCATCCTTTGCCATCCTTAGGTAATTTAAATGTCGGAATTAGACAACTTCCATTGTCTATGAAGTGAAGCTCAAGACGAGAAAAAATGTCCGGCAAGTCTAATTTGGAGTTCAAATTGTCTTTGGTCTCCCCTTGGACATTTAGCATTGTGTTCATTATGTTGTCAAAGAAGTTCTTCTCGACATGCATCACATCTAGGTTATGCCTCAAAAAATAGTCTTTCAAGTAAGGTAAATCTCATAATATGCTTTTCTTATGCCAGTTATGATGTTCTCCTGCAAACTCACATTGATATGTCTATTCCCACCGACATTAGCATCATTGGTCATTTCAACACCAGAATCTTGCCTTTTTCTTAATATATCTATGCCTAGGTCTGAGCATTTTGGGTCGGGTTACCCGACTCGCCATGTACCCGACCCGTATTTACGGGTAAGGGTCGGGTACGGGTAATGATAATTACCCGTTTGGGTCAAGAAACAAATTTTAAACGGGTAAGGGTCGGGTAAGGAGAATTATTTGGGTACCCGAATTACCCGTTTATGTAACTAAATTTGTAAAATTATTTTAAAACTTAACTATATTGATAATAACTTCCTAAATAAATATAAATTTTGTGTTATAATAAATATATAATTTAATAAACGTTAAAAAACTTATATAATCGGTTATTTTGTATCATATTTTCGATTTTATTACTATTTTATTCAATTTTCTAAACCATTTTTATGAAGATATAATCAATTATTATACTATTTTGAAATTTTAATACACATACTCACATATTAGTCAAATTTATATAAATATATTACGAGTTCGGATATTAAACGGCTATTGATTTTAATTACCCGACCCGACCCTTACCCGAACCGTACCCGCTATTACCCGACCCTTAATTTTACGGGTATGCTTCGGGTATTAGTTTTCCATACCCGAACTACCCGTACCCGACCTCTACCCGCTATTACCCGACCCGTTATCCGAAATGCCCACGTCTATCTATGCCATATAATTCATGAGGTGGACCTTCACCACATCTATTCTTTGTGAATAACGTAGTAGATCAATGATATGGATGATTCGGGGGCAAAAACCTTCAGTGACAATCAAACCAACATTTTTTCCTTCCATTCGTCAATTGGAATGAGTTGGTGTTATCATTACAAAATGGACATACTAGTATCCTGTGAGTTGTCCATCCTGATAACACTCCATACGCTGGAAAATCGCTTATAGTCCACATAACAACCGTCCACATCTTAAAATTTTCTTGTAAATACACGTCATACACCTCTTCCCCATAATTTCATAACGTCTTCAACTCATATATCAGTGGTTGAAAAATACGTTAAGCGCTCGTTTCGGATGTTCTGGCCCTGGTACAAGAACAGAGAGAAATAGAAACTCTCGGTTCATACACAAAGATGGCGGTAAAATTGTAAAGTGTCACGATGACCGGCCACAGAGAATACTTTCTACCGTACTTCCCCGATAAGTTGAATCCATGTACTTAATCCGAGATAAACATTTCTTGTCTCGCATACAAAATCTGGATAAGTAGACTGAAAATGACGCCAAGCTTCTACATCATAAGGATGTGTAATCTCTCCATCAAGTCTATGCTCAGCATGCCATCTCATTGTTGCAATTTTTCTCTCATAGTGATACAACCTCTGCAACCTATCTTTTAGTGGCAAATACCACATCCTCTAATAAGGCATTGAAACTCTACCGCCTGTATCTTTATACCTTGGTTTGTGACAATATCGACAACTCGTCCGTGTGTCGTCGCATCTCCAATATATCATACAATTATAAATGCACACGTCTATAACCTGATACGACAATCCAAGCCCCAAAAAAGTTTTTGTATCTTGTAATATGAACATGGAGCATTGTTATCCTCTGGCATGATATCTCTCACAAACTTGGCTATTATGTCAACTGCATCCTTTGGAAAATATAATATGTCTTTATACTCATCAACCTACTAGCAGATGATAAAGGTGAATGACCATCTCCACATCCACTATATAATCGATGATTCGTTGCGTCTAACATATCAAAAAAATGTCGTGCTTCTAAATTTGGTTCTTCATACGAAACTTGAGTCGTCTCTATATTTCCTCTATAAATGTCATTAACCATTTGAACTGTAGGTGCCCCAAAATATAATTATTTTCTAGGTTCCTCTATCCTATCGGCCATGGTTCACTACCGCTACTATTAGAAACAATATCATGTCGTTCTCCATGTAAATATCAAATCTTATAACTCGGCATAAAACCATTCATATACAAGTGATTTCATACTAAATCTATCTTTATATTGTGATAATTCTGGCATGAAGAGCATGGACATGTTAACTTACGACTATGTTGTGCCCGAAGTTGTCGACATGCCAATTCCATGAACTCCATAACACCATGTGCATATTCGCTGTTCAAAAGTTTTGTATCTAGATTCATTCTTTCACCATCTATCCATGATCGAAAATAGGGAGGAGTAGACATATTTTGTTAAGATATATGTGTTGAGAGTGTGATGAAAAAGGTGGAGTGGTCTGTTATATAGGCGTTGTTTGTGACGGATTACTGACGGATATGTCCGTCAGTAAATTCGAATATAACTGTTGGCAATGGTTTGAAACTGCTACTTCGTAACAGGCAAATTTACTGACGGCTATATGATAGATTTATGATGGGAACGTCTGTCAGTATGTATCCGTCAGTATATCCAGTTATTTTTTACTAAGCTTTCTTGTAGTGTATGTTATATACATTTTTTATAACTAGAAAAAGTTAGGTGTTGAACCCCTTAATCTCTCTTCAGTAAGCCGTCGAACATTCCACTCATTGAATTTTCTAATGTATCTAAAATATAACATCATCATCTACCGGCCAAAAGAAAATCATTACATATTTTTACGTGTCATAATTAAACATATTATCTCCAATGAACGCAATTGTATCTTAGCAAGAAACAGCATTAAACATATTTTTGATCTTTTTAATTACATTTAAGTCATTTGAGTCATGAAAAACATAAGATTATGATTATTTATGAGCAGTTTACTATTTGATTTCTCTGTATATAACTTGTCATCTTCTTCTTTTGATCATTTCTTTTACTCTCTCACTAGGCACAATTGGTAAACCAATAAATTATGTATATAAAACTTTTTTATATAAATTTGTACCGGATATTTATCTCTTTTCTTAAGTGTATTACGCATGATTATTGAAAAAAAAAAAAAAAATATATATATATATATATATTGTAACGCACGTACATGCACATTTATATTATAGACATTTATTTACATTCATTAAATGAATGTTTACGTGACTTCTCAGATACAATTAAGTTGTGAGAACTTTAAAAAATGAAAATAGTCCAGCAAATTGAGAATACGAGTTTGTTTTTATTCTTAAAAGATAATTTGTCTCATTCATATAATATTTTTTAAAAGATTTTCTTAAAATACCATCAAAAGAAGTTTTTTTTTTTTTTTTTTTCACCCCATCAAAAGAAGTTTAAATTCAAAAAATACTACATACTCCTAAAAATACCAAAAATATCACACAGTTCCAATATTTCAAAAATAACACAAACATAAAAAAATGAATTTTAAGGGTTTAAAATTTAATATTTTGGGTTTGGGTTCACTAAATAGAGTTTAGAGTTTAGTTCTGAAGGAGGTAGAGTTTGGTTTTTGGGTTTTAGAATTTAAACTATAAATTTTAAAATTATTTCAAATTTGTGATATTTTTGAAGCAAACCCATCTTTGTGGTATTTTAAGAAAAAAATTGTGATATTTTGGAATTTTTGGGAATATGTGATATTTTTTGAATAAACATAATTTTCGTGATATTTATAAGAATTCTCCTTTTTTAATACTCCTACAAGTTATCAATATCTAATATCTGTCAAGTTTCTTCACATCTGTCATGCGAGATAAATTATTTTTTAAAAAAATTACATTGATTAAAAATTATTCTCTTATTTTTATTTTTACACAAACTTTTTTTTCAAAGTTTCATTGGATGAATTTAGTCGTGGATTGCAATTATGCAATGACTATAAAAGATAAAGGTTATTGAAATGGTACATATCTTGATAAAATTGGTAGACAAAATGTTTGGGTTGAATTTTTGAAAATCTTTGGTTTGGAATTTCCGTGGATTAAATTCAAATATCGCTAGACCATTTGAAAAATAATATATGTATTGTTTACAAATGCGCCATACAAAACACCAGTAGAATGAACTTTAATAGTATTGAGGAGTTTGATATATCATTGGGTTGGTGGAATGAACTAATAAAATAAGAGTAAGTAATTCTCAACTTATTATCTTAAAACTAATTTATTAGCTTTTTAGTATTTATATTGTTAAGTTGTCTAGAAGCATCAAGTTAAGAACAAATCTTCTACGAGATATTATTTTACTTGATCTCATTTATGCTCGAGTTACATACATATTCACTAAATGAGAGATGACAATCTCGAAGTGGTCGAAAACAGTTTTTTGATGATTCGTTGAATTCGTTTCGACAAATAGTGAAATCTAATGAAGATGTGAAATCAGTTGAGCCGATTAGAAAACCGACTTCACATGGTACAGGAAAAGTGAGATCATCCTGTAAAAAAATTGATCATGTTAAATGCATACTACAAAAAAAAGCGTAAAAGCGAAGACAAAGCTTTAGGTGGAAAATGAACAAATTTGGAGAAAGGATGGACATTGAACAATAGGAAAAGAGTGGACGGCAATTAAACATAAGACGGCTAAAGGATGGACGACCAATTTTATTCTCCAATTAACTAAAGTTTATATCAACCCAAAAGTGAAAAATATGCAAGATAAGCTTCTAAAAATATAAGAAAATAAGAATAGCGATTGAAATTCTAAAGGGTATCATAAGAATTTGCTCACATGAGTACATTAGATTTGACGGTCTAGTAATATAAAAAGGCGAAAACTCTCTCTCGTTTTATGCCAAAACTTAGATATATATCTAGTCGGGCGGCAACGCCTGGCTTTAACCGGCATCGCCTCCCTCTCTGCTTTAGTTTTTTTTCTTGTTTGTTTTCGCCCTAGCCTCTCTCTCGGATACATGCATCGCATCCTTCTAGCTGGCGGGTTTTGCTCGACTCCTTCACGTTTTTTATGGACGTGTTAGTTCATTGTCGCGTGGCAGCCTTGGTGGCATGGTGTGGTGTTAAATCTTGTGTCTAGGACTTCGCGTTGGTGTTGGCTTCTTTTCTCGTTCTTGCGGTGAAACTTCGCTGTTTGTCGGGTTTTTTCGGCTCATGTCAGGCAAGGCGGTCGTGTTCCCTCCTCCGAGATTCTTCTCGTTAGGCCATAGAAGATTGAGGTTTGTCCATGTTCTTTTAGTTGGTTTCTCTGGCGATTCGTGTGGCTTGTGGTTGTAGGTGTTCGGTCTCTGCTTCGGTCCAGATTTGATTTGTCAGGTGGTGTGGGTAGGTTTAGGCTTCAGCGTTTTGTCCTTAGGATGGGCTAGATTTTTTGTTCATATTTTGTTGTGGTTAATTTTTTACTTTTAAGTTAAGTTGTCTTTCCTTTTCATTTTCACAGTGTTAGATAGAGTTTTTGGCTGGGATTGTTTCCCCCTTTAATTGCATACTTTTTGGGTATGGTTTTGTAAACTTCCTTTTGGTCGTCTAGATTGATTAGTCCACAATAGTTCTAGTTTGTCCGACCATTTAGTGATTATCGGGACATTATTAAGCATTTCAAAGATAGAGAACTGTCTTTTCAAGAGATTTATTTTGTCTTGTTCGTGAGTTGAGTCGCAACTTGCTTCGTGTGGGAATTTTCTTTGGCATTTTTCGTAAAAATTTTTCAGTGAATAATTGGCTTATCAACTGATCATCAATCATTTCCAAAAAATTCATCTTTAGAACCATATTCGTAAAAGATTGTTGTTTCTCTTTATACTTATTGTTTTCTTTCTTTAAATTGTAATTAGAACAATCATTACCAATAAGATGAAGAAAAAAAAGAGTACAGCCTTTGTCTAATCTTAGGTTCTGCACTTTGTCGAACAATAGGTTCAACCTTTTGTATGTAAAGCTTTTTGTCCAGCTTCGTCTTGTCTTACATATTCAAGTAGTAAAACCTTCATTTTGGAATTATGGAGAAGAGACTCCCCTTTATTTCTCTCTCTAAGCTCGTCTTCTTCTACCTTAATGTTCTTTGTTCTTCATCACATCTCACTCACATTTACACTCTAAAATCAATAGTATTGTTGCTTCTTTAAATTTACTTTTTTATGTTCTCTGGAGTCCACTATGTTACTCCAATGTGTGTGTCATTTGGTTATTGACAATTGAGGACAATAGTAATAAACTCGAGATGAAGTTAAATCATAAGAGTTTTTTATATAGAATATCAAAGTATAAATTTGCGCGCACACACACAAAAAAAAAACATTTGGGTCAAAACAAGTAAATAAAATAAAGACATGGTTATCTATCTTCCAACAAAGTTTCGTGCTTGAGAGCTCTTTTCCACCAGACATCCTCTCTGGCTCAGAATCTTCGCCATGAAAACGTAAACAAAGAAACAAACAAGAGCTCTTAAATCCAGCAGCAATGGCTTTTCTTCTTCCTAATCTGTCTCCATTAATCCATTTTCAAACCGGAAAATCCCCAAACCTTAAACCCATTTTCAATCAATCCCAATATTCGTCGTCGTCGTCTATTAGCTACGAATTTGAAGAAGATAATCTCCCTACACTCTCTCTTTCTAGCGTCCAATCTCCTCCTCTTCAAGATGCGCAAGCTAAGGCAAGACTCAATGCGCAAGATAAACATAACCACGACAAAGATGAATTCTACATCAATCTCGGTCTCGCTGTCCGTACTCTTCGTGAAGATTTGCCTTTGCTTTTCACCAGAGATCTCAATTACGACATCTACAGGTACCTAACTTTTCTCGTTTTTGAATGATAAGAAAGGAAAGATCAAATCTTTGAATGCAATTTACAGAAATTTATCATCATAAATCTTCAAATTTGTTTTTCAGGGATGATGTAACATTTGTGGATCCAGTGAACACATTCACTGGGATTGATAACTACAAACTAATCTTCTGGGCACTTAGATTTCATGGGAAGATATTATTCAGAGATATTTCACTTGAGATCTTCAGAGTATGGCAACCATCAGAGAATATGATTCTGATAAGGTGGAATCTTAAGGGTGTGCCTAGAGTTCCATGGGAAGCTAAAGGAGAGTTTCAGGGCACTTCTCGTTATAAACTCGACCGTCATGGCAAAATCTATGAACATAAAGTTGATAACTTGGTCTTCAATTTCCCTCAGCAGCTCAAATCCACACCTTCAGTTTTGGATTTGGTAACTGCTTCTGCAAGTAGTCCTAATCCAACTTTCTTTTTCGGTCCTGTGGAGTTGCATTCATCTTCATGGATTGGGTTATATGAAGCGGTCAAACGGACATTAGATCAGAAAGAGGACATGTTTGTGACTGACAGTTTAGTCACATGCTCATAGTGGTACACACACACTCACACTCGAGATTTTCAATTCTCAGATGAATATAGTTTTTACATTTGAAGGTTATATACGAGTAGTTAACTCTTGGGAAACCTAGAACTGTAATATTGTTCCAGAAGTCTAATACAACTTTGTCAATACATTCCGGTTTTGTCTTTATGATCAATCCAGAACAGTAATTTTACTCTGCAGCTAAGCACACAGAAAACCAAGTAACCATTGGCCTGAGAATTTTTAATATATCTGGCTAGAGTCCATGTAGATATATCTCCCTGCAATTTCAGAGTAAGCAAGCACAAGATTGGTTTCAATAAAGAAAGCAAGTTTCCTGCAATATGAACATACGTATGTGTATATGTACATACCTTTATATCGGCTGAGATGGACATGACTATTAGAGTTAGGCAGGAAGCTTATCCAAGGGTTTCAAGACTGCTACATTACTGTGATTTGGATTCATGTACTTTTCATAAGTGACCCTTAGCTTTCCTGTTTTAGCAGCTTTATGAAACTTTAAGATCATGTTAGAACAATCCCTGCGATAAAAAGAGTTGTGTAGGATAAAAGTTAAAAGAAATGTAAGTAGTCAAGAGATATGGCAGTTATTATTAAAGAGACAGTTACTTCATCTGGGAAACTTTGTAGTGGGTATGACTGTTTAGGAGTGGAGTCCAAACTGGAGTCATATGTAAAGTGCAGCGGGCGACATAGATGGCTGATGCACATAGCAACGATGGCTTGAACTTCAAAGCTTCATACTCAACCAAACACAACTCGATAAGGTAGAAGGCAAGTTGTTCAAGCTGATAAAACAAAAACTAGTCTTATTCAATGTCTATATCATCTTACAGGATATATAACTTATTAGATGCAAGTTGGGCGTATACCTTCTTGTTTGATTGAGCAGCTTTTAAGAATCTCAACATGAAAACGTAGGGGGTGGGTGCATTCAAACGGAACTTTAGTTGTTTAAGCATAATCCTCTCCTGAAAGCGATAAATGTAAGGGACATTTAATTGTTATGCAAACATCGATCAGATTAATATGGATAGAGAAAATTATTTTAGAAAAAGTTTACTAGTACCGTTCTTAGAATTTGTTCTCTAGAGTATGATTCAGCGGAAATGCCAATCAAGTCTTTGATCTGCAGTCATTGAGATTAAATTATGGATATTTGAGTTTGAATCCATATGGAAAGGTTTTAGCTTTCACTTACCCTAGGATGCCAATAGTCTTCGTATTTAGAAGCCAATAAGAGTGCGGTAAGACCAATCAGTTGCATCTCATTTTTCTTTACTGGAACTTGTGAGAGATAACGGTCTAATAAGTTCATTGTGAGGTAGAGAGTCTCATGCATAAGATCAAATTTGAAATGAACCTGCAAAACATATAGACAATACAGTGATGAAAGAATCCACATGGAGAAGAAAAACTTTGAGTATGTAAAATACTAGTTTAAATGGAAACGAAAAGTTACTGCACTCACTTCGATAAGCCAGTTGATCAAAATTCCACGAGTAATTGGACTAACTTCTGTATGAGCTGATATATAGTATCCCAAAGCTGGATCTAATGCCTGCAGCAACATTACACGTTATGGTACTAGAACCTTAAATTCACTAGTGACATGTATTAAACATTCTAAAAGGTAATATCTGGGAAAGCAAAGCTGTATTACCTCTGCAGTCCAATAGAACTGATATATGTCATCTACGTATTCTGCAACTTCCAGCTGATTGGATTCATCATCAATGTTGGGAAGCTTTTCTAGGGGTGAAGTTTGGCTATTTTTCCCATTGAACTGCAAGTAAAGTTAGCAATATTAAAGAAAAACGATGTCATAAGGAACCTAACAGCTAATAGAATTGCAAACCTTTGATCCTGTCACTAGTAGAGATGTGAAAGACTTTCTACGTTTTGATTTTGGCTTCGCTGTAACATCCAACACTTTTGTTGTTGGATCTGTTTTTTCATTAGATGAGCTCTCTCCTTGAGTATCTTCTTTGAGACCTCCTGTTTCAACCTTTTCCGGAAGTGACAGTGTAGAAGCAGCTTCTTCAGAAGAAGGGACTGAAGAGATAGATCTTGATTTACCCACCGGGGGTTTCTTAAGAGAACTACTGTTTTGTAGCGAGGTCTTCACAGTTGTCTGAAAAGAGAAAACATACGACATATTTACTAAACACAAACCTCAGATTCAATGAAATTAACAAAAACAAAATATGAAAGCAGACACAAAGAACAAGCATATTGGTAACAACCTTCTTTAAGCTCTTATCTGTGAGGCTTGTTCTCTTTAAAACTGGCAAAGATTTTCTGCAAGAACAAACCAATCAAGCAAGTTGATCAATGAATGAAATAAAGTTGTTCTCAGCAGATACTAAAGAAAAAGTCTTGTAGGATTAGAAATGTTTTTGCTATTCTGAATGTACCTTGTTCCACCAGCAGTTGATGCAAGGCTCAGAGTTTTGTTTTTGATGAATTTCTGACCTAAAGTGTGAATTAATCAAACAGAAATTTAGATAAAAAGGTTAACATCAATTCAAACTATAGAAATGAAAACAAACATAACATTTAGGAAGTCACCTGTCCTATAAATGCGATTATTTCCAGCGTCAGTCGTGCTTGTAATTTGTAGCTCCTATCAAAAGAAGAACTAAATCAATGCTTCCAAATGATGGAAATAACAATCTGGTAGTTCATTTAATAAACCTTATCCTTTAAGACAAGGTGTCTGTGAAATTTGGTTTATCTCATACACAGATTAATTGTGATTTTCTGATTAATCTTATACTTCCTACCTGTATCTAGTCAGTAATGTGCAAGTATTCAGCCTAAATAAAAATTTTCTTATACGACTGACGTACCTTTGTAGGTTTCAGTGAATTATCACGAACTTTGACAGAACCAACGGATATCCTAGACATGGAAAGGTCAATCAGCGGCAGCATCATTAACTCGTCGTCAAATCAGATAGTTTATGGATAGAAGTAGGCAGATTCTTTGCAAAAGCTTATTGACTGATCTCAACCAACAGGAACTGTGGTTCCCAGTTTGAAGTAAAACAACCATATTCGTATGGGGGAAAGGTAGTTGAAAGAAAGTAAAAGAAGACATGAGAAACAAAGGATTCCATTTTTTAGGAAAGTGAGCCTGAAGCAGAGGAACTACTAATCCATTGTAGAGATGTCATATTATGGTCGATGAGTAATATATAAAGCAGAATCTAATGATTATTACATACCTTTGCGAATTTGCACATTTCACACCCTTCCATTTCCTGCATTGTTGCACATCCAATACGTTTAGATTACTTGAAAACGGAACACAAATCAGTACAATGAAAACTAGCTAAAAATATATGATTCCTAAACATAGAGTCAGTCTGATTAAATAGACAATGGACGATTGATGAATCTTTCCATGAAAAATCACAAAAAAGTAACCCCTTAAGTTACGAAAATTACATCGTACTGCTGCCACGAAGCGTTGGAATCCTTGTAGTGTTCCCACCAAGATTACTTAAATCAGCCAATGCTTTTCTTGTGACCTTAGTATATTCCTCTGAAAAGGAGACAAAATTTAGAGTTAACTTTCAAACCTACATCCTGAAGATGTGATAAACATTTACGCTGTAAGCTTACGAGAATTTTCAGTACTGCTTTTGCCCTTGCCTGTGATCCTCGAACCTCCCTTCTTTTCAGTCAAAACAAAATTCAAATGTTGAATAACTACTAAACATCCAACACTTTGATGAATTTAGGCGGAGGGAAGTGATAAACCTTCATATTGTTAGTGTTAGAAGTTGCTACACTGCTGATTGTTACCGACTTTCTCCTAAACAATGTAAAGCAGATGATTAATAATTTCTTAAAGTCTGATTCTTAATGATCTAGCTAATCAAGCACCAGTGAATTCATCCTTTAATGGATGTAAAAGAGAAAATACAAATAACACCACAAACCTCAAAGGAATGCGAGTCTTCTGTGAAGTAAGTCTGCAAAAATAGCAAACAGTATTTTCCAGATTAACAAATGGTCAAAAAAATCTGCAAGAAATATGAAAGCAATCCACTTACAATGTACAGGCTGGATCCGTTTTCTGATTATCGGAAAAGACCTTGAAACTCCTAGAACCTACTGTTTCAGAAGTGAACCATTTGTTAAGAGTGGAAATATATCATCAAGGATAAAATTGTCTCCTTACCTCGATTTCCAAGGATATCATCTCTACTTAGTCGTGGTGCCTATAAAAAAAATCCATAGTAAGTCACATAAGAACTACGGATTTTATCAAATGTGATATCTAAGACCATGTTGATCAAAACCCACAAGAATCTACAGCAAATTTCGTATATTTACCAAAACAGTAAAAGAAGCACAAGACGTAAAAGCCCTAATCTCATCTTTATGCGAGATTTAAAGATTACAAGGTCAGTTCACTTCGATTTTAGTGGTTAAACTCGGGAACAGGTCCTGGATCTCAAAATCATATGCGAAACTGACTCGTTTTTCAAACAGGATCTTGAATGAATTAGGGTTCTGGAAAATCATACCTTGGCGAATGCCATTTTTCCTCTTCACAACTTTTGCTTTTCTTTCTTCTCCTTCTTCTTCAAGAGTCTCAGTGATTCAAATTCTCTCTTGCCGCTCCTCGTCCAATTTTTTTCGCAAAAACCCTTGTTTTGTTTTTTATTTTTTCATTTAACTCAAAAACTTGAAAACTACCATTTCATCCTATCCAAAACTAAATATTTACATTTCTACCAGCCGAACCCACTTCATTTACCGATACTTTTTTTTATAAAAAAATCACTTTTCTTTCTTCCCTAGTTTTTTTAACGCTTCTCCTACAATTTTTTTTTTTCATGAAGTATAATTCTTTTCCTTCATAATTTTCATCGCTTTTATTTTTATTTATTATAGTTTATTATAAATTATAAAAATAATATATCAAATCGATTACAACGAGATTCCAAATCTACAATAAAAATTTCAAAAATTAATGTATATATCTATAAAGTCTCTTGATTTTGGTCTCCTCGGTTCAAATATAGTCTCAATTTTTCAATATTCACTCTAAAACTCAATTAATTTATGTTATAAATTTGAGAACCAAAAATTTATAGTAAAATTTTGATTAATTTACTATAAATTAGAAGGCAAATTTTGTATCATTAGATTGAAAATATCAATATTTTTCTATACATATATAAATTGCTAGATATAATGTTTTAAATCAAATCCACCATTAATGAACTTCAACTTTATGTTCAGTGCGTGTACAACTTGATATAACTATAGCATTGGGTACAACTAGTATAACTAGGGAAGTCGGCTATTTCATACACGAAGTATGGTCATATGACCAATTTATACATAAACTTATAAGCAGTGCGAAATCATACACCAACTATTATTATTAGTGAATTTATACATAATCTATCATCTCTGTGCTAATTTCAGCAAAATCGTTAACGGTGTTTAATTTACCGTTAACCGATCTGAGTCATTAGCCACGTAGGAGAATTCGGTTTAATTTTGAAGCAAACCGATGTCGTTTTGGTTTTAATTTTTACTAATCAGTTTACCCAAAATGACGTCGTATCTAGATTCAACATAAGAAAAAAAAAGCTTGAGAAATCGTCTTCTTCTCCCCCTTCGTTCGGTTTCTCTTCTTCACAGAGAATCTAAAACCAACTCTAATATCTCGTTGTCGGCAATTGGAGAAGAAGACAATTTCTCAACCTTTTTTTCTTATGTTGAATCTAGATACGACGTCGTTTTTGGTAAACTGATTAGTAAAACTTAAAACCAAAACGACATCGGTTTGCTTTGAAATTAAACCGGAATTTCCTACGTGGTTGATGACTCAGATCGGTTAACGGTAAATTAAACAACGTTAACGATTTCGCTGAAATTAGCACAGAAAAGATAGATTATGTATAAATTCATGAATATTTATAGTTGGTGTATGATTTTGCACTGCTTATGAGTTTATGTATAAATTGGCCATACTTCGTGTATGAACTAGCCGACTTCCCGGTATAACTATACCTTTTTTATTTGTTAGAGTTTATTTATAAACTACAACAAATTATTTATCAAATAGAAGTTCTTACAATGAAGATTCCAAATCTATAGTTGATAAGAGATATTTTTACCAATCTCATTACTAATCATTTGTAGAATAGAAAGGGTTTAAATCGAATCCATGGGGACTAAAGTTGCAACACTAAAGATATGAGAATCAAACTAATCTAGAGTCAATGATGTTTATGAATATTAAATCTAAATTACAAAATGCAAAAGAAACAAATAAGATAAAAACATGGGATCATGGATCTTACTATCAAGAAATATGATTAATAATCAACCAACAATGAAATAATCAATCAATGTTAATCCTTGATCTAAGATTTCTAATTAAAGACTAATCCACTCTCATGGTAATAATCATTTTTCTAATCATGCAACTTAAACAATCCCTTGAAAAGTTACACTCAAAGAAAGCATTAAGGTCTAATCCATACAACTACTAAACTACCTAACACAATCTCTTGGTTATGCCTCATTTAGCATTCAAAAGTTGGTTTAAGCATTTCATCGAACACCTTCCGGTCAATAAACTACTTATGATCTAGAAATGAATGATCAAGTCAAATCTAGTATTAAGATCACCTAATGAATGAAGAACAAGCATTAACAACCATAAATCATCATCAATCAACTTTAATTCATATCTTATCTAGCCTATATCCAATAACCAAAACCTAGTCCTAAAAGGCAAGAACATAAAGAAGAAGAAAGATGCATATATTAAATATAGATGAAGTTCCTCCAAGATCAAAGAGAAATCTCTAAAGGAGATCTCTTTGATCTTGGAGAACAAACAATAAGAAATTGAGAGAAACTATAGAAAAATGTATTATCAAAGTTTAGAGTATAATAAGAGTTGAGACCAAAATTAGGTCTAAAAAATATTTATACTCTCCTAAATGGTCTTGGGTTAACCCAAAACATGTGGGTTAACCCACAAAAAGAAATGGTAAAACTCTTGGTCAATGCTTGGTTTTGACTTTTTCAGCTCGGTATCGGGCAAATTGACCGATACACAGTGGTCGATATGCTTTCTTCATGTTTTATATCGGGCAAGTTGACCGATACACACTGGTAGATATGATCATATCGGACCATGTGTATCGGGTGAATCCATCTGGTATGCTTTCTTTTGCAAGATAGTCTAACCAGTCTTTAGTATGGGGTCCATAACTATCTCACTTTTGAAGCTATGATGGAGTGCGATAGCTCTTTGGAAAGCTGATTCAAAGGGATACAACTTTGATGAATAGGTATTTTCCTAATTCGCAGTGGAAGGTGGTGTAAAAGATGCATGTTTGGGGGGCGGACAATTTGGAGCTTTGAATCTAGCATACCACAGCTTTGCTGGCTCATATCTTGCAATTCCCTGGGGCGTTTAGGGTATTTTCGGCTTGTTGGAAATCTTGAATTCATGGCTACAAGATTATTCAAGATGCCATGATGAATTTCAATTGTAATATCCTCAAATTGCTTGATCTTTAAGGCTTGTTGTTTTGATCCCTATTAAGTCTTTTTTGGCTCTTTTGCATCCAATTGATCTCTCTTTTGAATGGATGCACCATCAACACCTGAAATATGAATATTATATGCAAATGCACCTTATATATGCCTAAATTCAAGTGAATCTACCTAAATGAGTATGAAATGAGAGTTAAAATGCATCAAAACACAATATATCAATAGTCGAAATTAAAAAAAAAAAAATTATATGTCCATAAATTTTCTTTAAAGTTTCAACTAGTACAACTGGATATAACTATGTCATTTAGTACAACTGTGTATAACTATAGTACAACCGATGTAACAAGTATTCTTGAGACATAAGAAAACATAAGTAATACTAACATGTAATTTATGAGAAACACACAAATTATCTATTTATCAAATTTAAACATGTGATAAAATGATATATGTAAAGGAATATGTATAACTAGGTATAACTATTGCTTACATAAAATAATAAAATATAGCCGCTAAAACAAACTTGTCACAAAAATATTAACATAATATAGCCTCAAAAAATACACATAGTTATACTTTGTCTTTCAGTTGTATAAAGTTGTTCATAGTTGTATTTTCGTCCTAAAATAGTATATATAATTGTACATACATCTACACTAATTTTTTTTAGTTGTACCGATGATATTTGACAAAAAAAGAGAACTCATATATATATATATATATATATATTGTTAAATAGGTTATTTGTCTTTTCCATAAAATATATGTTAATACTCACACATTAACAATAAAAGTATATGGTAGAATATGTGAAGTAATCAATGATGTCAAATTAAAGATGGTTTTAGTTTTTAAATTATGTAAAATTAATAATTTATATTAATTGTTATTAAGAAACAAACTTAAATCATCTATCACTATTAATTTATCATTTTTAAATTCAAATTATTTGGTTCAAGTTCTATATAGTATTACTCAAATTTTAGGTTGTACAAAGTTATTCATAGTTGTATTATTGTCCTATAATAATATAGTTATTTGTACATGCATCTACACTAATTTTAGTTAGTTGTATTAATGATATTAGTTAATCATAATGTATTGAGAGAACTCATATACCAAAATATTTTGTTAAATAGGTTATTTGTGTGTTTATCGTAAAGAACATGTTAAGATTCACACATTAACAATAAAAGTACATGGTGGATTCTGTCAAATTATGGATGTTGTCAAATTTAAATGGTATAAATTTAAAATTTTACAATATTAGTAACTAGTCGTAATTGTTATTAAAAAAATGGATATAAATAATGTTTTATTATTAATTTATCCAAAATTATTTGGGATGAGTTATACATAGCTGCACCAGACATAGTTGTATCAAATATGGTTATACCTAGTTGTACACGGCTGAACATAAATTTGAAGTTCATCAATGGCGGATTTTGATTTCCAAACACCATATTTAGCCATTTATATATGTATAGAAAGATCTTGAGATTTAAAATCTAAAGGTACCAATTTTTCCTGATAATTTTATGTAAATTAGCCGGAATTCGACTTTAAAATTTTAGTTCTCAAATTTAAAACTTAAATTGACGGTGTTTTAAAGCGAATATTGAAACATTGATACCATATCTGAACTCGTGAGACCAAAATAAACAAAGTCGAATAGTTTTTATTCGATTGCGGCACAGTTCATTTTTGGAGTTGAACCTTTAAAAAGACTTCACGAAATATACGTTAATATTTTAAAATTTCAATTGTATAATTAGAATCTTGTTGTAAAGGCTTCGATTTACTATATAATTTGTCATAATTTGTGTAAATTTACATTAATGCATATAAATAAATAAAAGAGAACAATGAAAGATACAACCACGATGGAAATGAAGATTAAAGATAATGATTAATTTATTTATTAAAAAACTAAGGTCAAATTTGGAAAAACTAATTTCATTAATTGGAGAAGGGTATATATA
>OVBE01004637.1:0-23483 GCA_900406425.1 Iberis pinnata | reverse complement strand
TTTAAAATTCATACGAATATTTATCCCCGCGCATGGCGCGGGTTAGCTACTAGTTTTGTGTTAAAAACCAAAATTTTGTAAAAAAAGGAATATAGTTGGTCTGAAGACTTGGGATAATCTCAAAGGTAAGGATTCAAAAATTCAATCTTTTGAAGAAAATTCAGACAATAACATAGTAATAACTTTAAACTCCAAACATCATCAACAAAAGATTCTTCTACATCAAAAGAGTTGCTTTCAACACATAGATAACCAATAACTCAAAAAAAATTGAAACCAAAGTCTTGAATTGCTTCAAATCAATCTCACTTTTTCCTGAAAGAGCATCCTTCAGTGAGCCTAGCCTTTCCTCCTGTAGGCTGGCATAGAACTGTCTGGCAGTTTCCGCAAACCACAACGGTCTGCGAGTGACTGAAAACCGTTGTACTGCGAAAAAACAAAAACAGAACCAATTAGATCAGATTGATTCATCAAAGTAGGGCCGGGCAATTAAACCGAACCAAACCGAATTTAGTTCAGTTATTTTGGTTCAATACAGAAATTTTATACTATATTAACCGAACCGAACTAGTTAAAACTAAACGAATAAGCCAAAACTAAGTGAAAAAACCCAAAATTAAATGAAAACCTGAAAATAAACCAAAATTTAACCAAAATTAAGATTTTCAAAGCAAAAAAACAGAGTGCCAAACTGAACCAAACTTTTATTCGGTTGAATTCGGCAAAAAAAACCAAATAAACTGAATGCCCACACATATATTGAAGGGAAAAGATTGAAAGATTGTTTTGAGATCTTACATGTTGAAGCAGCCTTGACATTTCACATCCTACAATAAAAGTTTAACAACAATAATTAATTAAAAGTCTACAAAATCAATAAACAAAACTAGAGATTTGAGTTCTTAACACATTCTAAATTATCACTACAGTATCAATGTCTGAACAACAAAACCAATGATCAAAGATTCAAAAAACAGTTTTCAAAGAATTCAAAACATCGAAATTTACAATCCCAAACAGACAATAATAACAATAACCGGACTCCGAAAAAGTAGTAAACTGTATATTATGGCTGGGCATTTTACCCCACACGGTTACTAGTTTCGCTTGGATATCGAACCGAACTAGACCCAATGTGTATATACATAGGTAGTTTTGATCGGTAATTCGGGAATTTAATTGCGTATTTAAGGTTTTTGGTTTGGATTATTCAGGTTTTATTTAGATTTTGGACCCGAATTAACAGAATAATATCCGAAACACATTTCGGGTTCGGGTAAAAAAAGGAAAACCAACGATAACCGGAATAAAACTGACCTAAACCCGAACCGAAATCTATTCGGTTTCTATATGAAACCAACCTTCATGTAGATCCTAAATCACTAAGCTAGTGTTCATGAGATCTAAACTATACAATTCAAAAGCATTATTGATTCTTTCTCAAATGTTAATCAAAATCATTACCATAAAAAAGGAATTTGGAGATTGAACAAGACGCTTAAGCTTGTGTTTCCTCTTCTCAAGCTCAACAGGAGGGTTAAGCAAATCAATATCGTTTTGAAGAACCTGTAAATGATGATTTCAAAAATCAATCTAATAACAAAACCTATTAATCTACAATACATCAAAATCAAATTAGGATATAGAGAGGTGAGATTAAGACGAGAGTGAAGTGAAATTAACTAACCATCTTCGCGAGAATCTGAAGAGAAGAGACGACAATAGATAGAAGCTAAAGGCAAGAAGAGGCGAGAGAGATTTCTAGGGTTACTGCGAAAATGTATTTATATATGAAGACGATAAGCTTAACCCTTGCGAACGTATCGGTCCTTCTAACTCAGTTAGAGGTTTCGGTTTTGTTTTTTTTTTTGTTCGAAATTTTTTTTGTTATTTTGTCTTCTTAAAACAAAAACAGTTATTACTTCATCCGTTTTTTANTTAAAACAAAAACAGTTATTACTTCATCCGTTTTTTAATAATTGATTTTTTAGATTTTTCATATATATTAATTAAATATATAAATAACTAGTAATAAATATATATTTTTGTATAAAAAAATTTTCTGTATCTGTTAACTAATAATTTTTCAATAATTTTGATTAATATGTCTTAAAATTTACAATTTTATAATATTTAAACATAAAATTATATTAAAAAATCAATATTTTTTAAACAAATTTAAATTTCTAAAACATCAAACATAAGAAAACGGAGAGAGTATCTCCTAAAAATTAAAATTCTCATTTCTTTCAAAAATATTATTAAAAAATTTTATGTCAAATTTTGTATTTTTGAAATAATTTATTGTTTTACAAAAACATTAAATATCTTCATTACTATTTACAATAAACATGTTCTTCTGTTTTTAAAAAGATATGTTTTGAATTTTTCACATATATTAATAAAATTAATTTTTATTTTTTAAAAATTTATTTATTAGTTTAATAACACTAAATATCGTCTCTCTTTGTTTACTATTGGTTAAAAATAAAAATAAAGTCAATAATTATGAAGTGAAATTCTTGATATTATAAATACATATTAATTTTAATGTAAAACATCAAATATTATAGAACAAAGAAAAAAAATTAAAACATCATCTTTTGAAAACGGAAGAAATATGTGATATTTAACTCTCAATTTAGGTTTTTATCACCAACCAATAGCTATAAAAAAACACTACTGATATTTATAATATATTTAATTTTAAAATTAGAAAATAGAGGAATCAAACCGAACAATATTAATATTATACTAATACGTGTTTAAGAGGGAAAAATAAATAAAATATATTATTTTTGTCTCATAATATCATATATTTTAATGAAATTTTTTTATTTTTTTATTTTCTCATATTATAAAATAATAAAATATTTTGTAATTAATCATATAATACATTTTTATTGATTGTTAAAATAATTTAAATTGTCCTATGAAACAAAAATATATTTTTTTTATTTTTGGATAAAACAACCTAGTATCAAAGCCCATTAACAATATGAGATGGGCTTTAATTGGACTGACGATTAAAAATTATTACTAATATCAAATTACAATCCTACCCTCTATAAGAGCTAAGAGAAGAAAACTTAAAACGAAGAAGATACAACACTGTAAACAAAATTTGATTGAGCAGAGAAGAAGAAAAAAAATTATCTGAAATTGAAAAACCCTAACCGTCGAAGAATCAATGGAGCAAGACGACGAAGCGAGTGGACCGATAATGGAGATGTCTACTAACGGCAGCGAAGAGACGACTAATCGAAGACCAATTATAAGTGGCGAACCACTCGATATCGAAGCTTACGCAGCGCTATACAAAGGTCGTACGAAGATCATGAGGCTTCTTTTCATTGCTAATAATTGTGGAGGGAACATTACGATTCGGCTTGAAGCTCTTAGGATGGCTTATGATGAGATTAAGAAAGGAGAGAATACGCAGTTGTTTAGAGATGTGGTCAGTAAAATTGATGGAAGACTTGGAGAGAAATACGGGATGGATTTAGCTTGGTGTGAAGCTGTAGATCGTCGTGCTGAACAGAAGAAAGGAAAATTGGAGAATGAGCTTAGTTCTTATCGGGTAATTGAGTTTTTCTTTCTCTTCTCAATCGATTTTATGACCTAATTTCATGATTATCTATACTGTTTGCTTATTACGTGTACATTGATGAATCGTTACTGATGATTTTGATGTTTCTAGTTCTCAATTGATAGCTTTGAGAATGAATTATATGTAGTGTTGTTTATGTGTTGCTAAGCTTGTGGATTGACTTTTATCTGATGATCGCTTGCTTGTTTCTGTATTCATCTTCTATTTTGATTATACAGACGAATCTGATCAAAGAAAGCATCAGAATGGGTTACAATGACTTTGGAGATTTCTACTATGCTTCTGGTTTACTTGGAGATGCTTTCAAGAATTATATTCGAACTCGAGACTACTGTACCACAGCTAAGCATCTTATTCACATGTGTATGAATGCGATTCTCGTTAGTATCGAGATGGGCCAGTTTACTCATGTTTCAAGCTATGTGAACAAGGCAGAACAGAATCCGGAAACTCTTGACCCTATTGTAGTTGCAAAACTGAGATGTGCTTCTGGATTGGCTCATTTAGAGCTGAAGAAGTATAAGCTCGCCGCTCGAAATGTTTGTATAGTAACGCTTAAGTGTTTATGAGTCCTCAGTATTGTATCTGGAAACTAATTTTGGAACATTGAATATTGTCTTATGCAGTTCTTGGATGTTAATCCAGAACTTGGAAATTCCTATAATGAGGTCATTGCTCCTCAAGATGTTGCCACATACGGAGGACTTTGTGCTCTTGCAAGCTTTGATCGATCAGAATTGAAGGCATTTATCCCTTTTAGCTTATATTATATCTTTGTCCGGTTAAGTTTTGTTCCCTTGGTCTATAACTTAGTATTCTAATGTTACAGCAAAAAGTCATTGACAATATTAACTTCCGGAGTTTCCTGGAGCTTGTACCTGAAGTGAGGGAACTAATCAATGATTTCTATTCAAGGTAACATGTTTCTTACTAGGATCGTTTCTATTTCACTTATATCATTGAATTACTTAGCTCGAACCAATATTTTGGAACTTAAGTCCCTAGTGATCCAGTATTGATTCTAATAATTGACTCTGACCAACTCTGTAAGCAGTCATGTTAATTTTTTACTGTCTTACTTTGCTTATGAAGACTTACCATGCTTTCCTCCAATTTCTTATCTATCTCAACATTGCATAGAATACCCAAAGTTTACTTTTTTGTCTCTAATTCTTGTTGAATCTCATGTTTAACATTGCTTGTGTGCAGCCGCTATGCTTCCTGTCTTGAATATCTAGAGAGTCTAAAAGCGAATTTGTTGCTGGACATCCATCTTCATGATCATATTGACAAGCTATATGATCAGATAAGGAAGAAGGCATTGATACAATACACATTGCCATTTGTATCTATTGACTTAAGCAGAATGGCTGATGCATTCAAGACTAGTGTCTCTGGTCTAGAGAAAGAACTCGAAGACTTGATCACAGATAACCAGATACAGGTCGGTTCTCTATCCCTAAAGAGTACACTATTTGATTTCTGTCATTTCATTTTTTTTTAAAAGAGTTTCTTTGCCGTCTCTAACAGGCACGAATCGATTCACATAACAAAATTCTCTATGCAAGGCACGCGGATCAAAGGAACGCAACTTTCCAAAAGGTACTTCAAATGGGAAACGAATTCGATAAAGATGTCAGGTCAATGCTACTAAGATCCAACCTCCTTAGACATGAATATCATGCCAGAGCAGCAGCCAAAAAGCTTTGAAAATGACGAAATCTACTTCGCTAATGTGAGAGGTAACAAACCTATTCCAAGATCATAAGATGCTTATGTAAGATTTGTTTGGTTAAGTAATATTAGTTTTCGTTTAGACATAATTCCTCTTGTTCTTGCTTTTATCTTTGCTTCCTTGTCTCTAAGGTTCTTTTGAAGTATATGATCTTTGGACTTTGAATCAAATTCTAAGAGTGAAACTAGGGGTGGGCATTCGGTTTATTCGGTTTTTGGTTTTTCTTTTTAACCAAATTGAACCGGTTTGTTTGGTTCGGTTTTTTCGTTTTAGAAGTTTGGTTTTTCGGTTCGATAATCTTAATTTCGGTTAAATTTTGGTTAATTTTCGGGTATTTTCGATTTATTTTCGGTTTGTTCGGTTAATTTTAGCAAGTTTGGTTCGGTTATGGTCCGTTCGGTTAATCTAGTAAAAAGAAAAAAATGTTGCTGAACGGAACCGAAACCCGAACTACAAAAAAAAAATCACCGAATTGAACCAAAATAACCGAATAAACCGAACAAAACTTCAGTTCAGTTTATTCGGTTCGGTTTAAATGCCCACACCTAAGTGAATCGATAGGTGCAAGAGAAATAAGTATGCATGATTTCAAACCTATTCCAAGATCATAAAATGAATATGAATGATTTCAAACTATGTTCTCTTGTTCTTGCTTTAGTCTTTGTTTCTAGTGTTTTAAGGTTTTTTAGAATTATATGATCTTTGGACTTTGAATAAAAATCCTAAGTGTGAAACTATAGAATCAATAGATAATAAGTATTATGCATGTGGGGCTCAAAATCTTATCTTCCAACTAATACCAAACTCAATTAGTCAACTAAAAATTTGTATATTTTATATGATAGTTTCTGCACAGATGTCACTTAATAATTTTGAGAGTACTTTTGTTAGAAAAGTACACTCTCGAAAATTGCAAAACTCAAAAGATTTGATGTCGGCTAATGTCAATATAGCTATGTGTGAACTTTTGATTTTTCTTGATTTATAATTTTAACTTTTGATATTTAATAACTCGATAGCTACGTTTCATTATTATTAGTTGATTTTATAATATTATTATCAAATTGAATGAGATAAATTCATTTAATTATTTGGTCATTGCTTGGGGGTATCAAAATTATATTATTATAGTAATTTTTCATTTTAAATAATATATTGTTTTGGTATCAATCTATGTTGTTCCTTCACTGATCAGAGATCGAACGTGCTTTATTTAATATTTGTGTTTCGATTTATTGAGCCGGTCCGTTTGGTTTTAAAATAACAAAAAATAGAATAATATTAGAGAAACATTTCGAAATATCACTAAAAATGTTTAAATTCCAAAATTATCATTTTCAAAAGTTCCAAAAATAAGAAATTGAAATTTAAGAGTTTAAAATTTAAATTTATGGGTTTGGGTACACTAATCAGAGTTTAAGGTTTAGTTTTGAAGGGATGAGATTTGGTTTTGGAGGTTTAGGTTTAAATTTGAAGTTTTAAAACTATGTTAAATTTATGTTATTTTTAGTACAGAAATATTTTTGTATTATTTTAGAAAAAATTGAGATATTTTTGTAGCTTTTTTGGGTGATTGTGGTATTTTTGGAATATATTAGTTTTTTTGTATTTTTGAGAGTGTCCATATTATTATTCATAAATAGTTTTTTTCTATGAATTTCTCTAAGTTTTTATTCTGTTTAAATTGATATATATATATTTTTTATGCAGAAAGATCAAGAAAACCTTTATCAAGATTCAAACCAAAACTAGAAATTGGGTAAGATTACTTTATGTAAGAACCTATTGATTTTCTATGAGTTGATAACATTTTGAGCAAGTAAAGGTATTATTCGAAGATGATTTTGGACCATTACTAATCCAATTTTCTAAATTTGATTTTGCCTTTTTTAATGGGTCGTAGGTAGTAACGCAATAACTCTATAATTACTCAAAATTCACAAACAATAGAGTAATGATTCTGCCAAATTTGGATGATGAGCCATTCAATTTATTTTTTTCTTAAGTACTCAATCAAGAACGTGCATCTTTTCTTACATTTTTATTTTTTCAATAAAGTATTCAAGAATTTAATTTTATAAGTATACGAAAGGTTTGTAATTTGATTTTTTCGATTTTTTTTTAATAATGTTTGATGTTTATAATAGCAATAAAATCAAAGTTTTGAATTGTTTATTAGTATTTGATTTAGTTATAGTAGCACTCGTATCCGTGCATCTGTATATGATAATATCTTATGGTACGATTTACGAAGCAACAATTTTCAACGTGAAGAAACATGTTCAAATCTATTTTAAGAGATAGATTTCTTACTTTTGTCATCGCTTTGTATCAAATTCAATTAGAAAAGATCAATTCTTTTAGGTTATGTTACCGTTGTTATTTTGCTACCATATCTTATGATTACCCGTATAACAAATATATTTTTTTGTATTTATAGAATTTGAGATACTAGATTTGATATTGTGGTTCATAAATTGATGTAACAAAAAAAAACCAAATTCAATTCATTTAATGGACAAAATCAGAGTGAACTATAAAGAGCAGTTAGCATTGACCCTTAACTAAAAAATTACCTTGATCGAAATAAAATGGTTTTAATAATTTTTGGATTTTAAAATTTTGGTTTTATGGTTTATGACATAAGTCGAATTTGCGAGCTGCAAAAAATATGAAATTTTGCTCTTTTGAATATTTATGGTAACAATAAACTAGGTTTGTTGAGAAAAGGGAATTTTGTAGATGCGTCAACACATCTCTAAAACGAAAATATAAGATAACTATCTTCTACTTCTTATGTATCATTATATATTTATATAAGATGTTTTAAAGAATTATTTATGTTCCAAAATATAAGATGTTTTCGTATTTTTATGCAAATTTTAATGCTATTAAATAGTCCACATCTAATAATAAAATACAAGTTTTCTATTGATTGGTCAAGTAATTTTAATGTATAATATATAAAATAAAATATTTTAAATAAAAAAATTCATAATATGCATGCTTTTAACAAAAATATCTTATATTATGGAACGGAGGGAGTATATAATAAATAAAAATCTATCTCCAAACAATATAGATAAAAAATTACCTTGTCCATATGTTTTCATAATCTCCGAACTCTGAATTAAGTCTTAACATATAAACTTTTAAAATAACATGTACGTATTAACAAAAAAAAATTATGGGTGTTCAATGTGAATATCGGTTCGGTTTTTTCGGTTTTTTTATTTTTGAAAAATAGCTATCTTATTTAAACCATATCTATTTCGGTTCGGTTTGAATACCATCGGTTTTCAGTTTATTCGGTTTTTTTACCAAAAACCATATATATATATATATGATTTTATATTTAATTATAATTTAATAAACATGTAAAAAATTTTATTGATTGATATACTGTACATAAAAATGTGATTACAAATAAAAATTCAAGTTATACTAGTTCTACATTAGTTATAAAGTGATAAAGTAAAAAATTCAAACTTCAAAAGTTAAACGATGCCCTTACTTGTACATAAAAAATGATGAAAGCAAATAAAAAACAACAGAAGTTGTGATAATTCCACACTAATTATAAAATGATAAAAAAATAAAATCAAAACTTAGGATGATAACAAAAACCCATAAATTATTGAACTCTCTTATAGTATTGTCAATCATCATTAGCTTTTGTCTCCTCCGGTCTCACACAAAATTTTGTCAAATCAAGATAAAAAACATTATCAAGTTATTTACTATATAACAAAACTAAAACATAAAAATTTAGTAAGTAAGATTTTTTTTTCATTTTTTTCTTATAGTAACATTGGTTTTTTTTGAGTAAATTTTAAATTTATACCAATTTGTATGATATATTCATATATATATTGTTTTATTTAAACTTACAAATATCGGTTTTCTTGGTTAATATTTATATCATATACATATTCATGGTTTTTTAAAATATGTATCCAAACAGTTTATACGATTTATCCAAAACTGTACCATATAACATAATTAGGTTACGTTCGGTTTGGTTTATCCACGTTAAACACCCCTAAAAACACTTTTTATCACAATTAAATCGATAAAATTTTATTTATAATAAATATATATAGGTAACACAAATATTTATACTTGTGTAGAGTCAAAATCCAATGAAAAAGGTACATAAATATATTTTTGACTATTTGAACAAATCAATCCCTCTAAATAAAAATAGCTAAAGAAAAATGGGTAAAGCAGTAAAAAGTCTGTCTAGATTCAAGACTTGAAAGTGGACTTTTATAGAAGACAACAAACAGAAAAAGTTAACAAAAAAAAAGAAAAAAACTTAAAAAGAGTCAAATCCAACTTTTTCAATAGTTGTGTAAGGCTTTTTATGACTCCACATCTTCTCTTTACCCTTTTTATCCTCTCTCTCTCTCATTTATTATCAATATTTTATTTTTGTTACTTTTATATTATTATTAGAGAAATTTTCACAAATACTATTCACTCTATTTTNAAAATGATTTGTTTCATAATATAAGATGTTCTTAAAATCAAAAACAATAAAATAATTTAAATAAATAATATTATATTTAAAACTTAAGAGAAAAATGATATACCATAATTTCTTGGTAACTTTTCGCGTTTCCCAAAAAAAGAAAAAAATAATATCTCTCTAACTTGAGATAATTGGTATTATTTTTGTTATTAATAACAATTTCTCTAATTAAATGTTGTATACAAAATAATTGTGTGCAATAAACAAAAATTTTTTTATTACTCTTTTAAAAAAGTTAAAATTTCTCAATATCCGCACTATTAAACAAAACTACTTATATATTGAAACAGAGGAAGTATAAAAATTAGGTTTATTCCAAAAATATCACAAACTCTCAAAATTTCAAAAAATATTATATTTTTTTAAAAAATATCACAATAATATTTTCATTTCAAAAATACCAAAAATTTTGAAATAATTTTAAAATTTCAAATTTATACCATAAAACTCCAAAACTAAATTTTACCCATTTCAAAACTAAATCCTAAATTTTATTTAGTGAATCCAAATGTAAAATTGTAAACTATAAATTTTTAAAATTAGGTGAACAAAAAAAAAAAAAATCTTTAAAATTCATTTTTCTATGTCTGTCCTATTTTTTAAACTTTTGAAAATATGTCTTATTTTTGGATTTTAAAACTTTTTTCTTAATGTTTTAAAAAATCATCTTATTATTATTTATTAAAAAATAAAACAAAAGTCTATTTATATATCTTCCTTCACTCGTCGTTTCTTTCGTCTTTTTCTCATTTTCTCATTTATTGCTTTCTCTCTCTCTCCATTTTCATGGACATGCACTGAAACGACAAAAAGCTTATTAGGGCTTTCATCAATGGCGGATTTCTTCAATTGATTCTTCATCATCTTAGTTTTAACAATGAACTTCAACGGTTTTCTCGACGGTAATTTCTCTGAAATCGACGGTGTTCCTTACACTAACAACCAATTCACTTTCTCAACCTCATCATCCACCATGATTGGATTATTACCTCATTCTCGTTCCTTATCTTCTCCAGGACTCTCTCTTGGACTCGTAAGTGCTTTTTTTCATTATATGATTCTTAAATCTCTATAAGCTAGTTTTTGAATTTTGTTGTGTTTTAGCAGCAAACAAATGTAGAAAATGGTGAAATTAGTAGAAACAGTGAGGTTTTCGTAACTCGTAAAAGTAGTAGAGAAGATGTAGAAAGTAGATCTGAAAGTGATAAAGATGATGGAGTTTCTGGTGATGATTTAGAATCTGGTGATAAACATCCAAGGAAGAAGAAGAAACGTTATCATCGTCATACTCCTAAACAGATTCAAGACCTTGAATCGTAAACAAACACAAAATCTCACTATTAAATCCGTTTTTGATTCTATTGAATATTGATTTTTCGATTTTTGTTTCGAAGGGTTTTCAAAGAGTGTGCACATCCTGATGAGAAACAGCGTCTTGATCTTAGTCGGAGACTTAATTTAGATCCACGTCAAGTCAAATTCTGGTTTCAAAATCGTCGTACTCAGATGAAGGTTCGTCTTCTTCGTCTTGATTCTCTATAGTTTCGTTGTTTTTGATATTTTTGTTTTGATTTTTGTGTATAGACGCAAATTGAACGACATGAAAATGCTTTGTTGAGGCAAGAGAATGATAAGCTTCGAGCTGAGAATATGTCAGTACGTGAAGCTATGAGAAATCCTATGTGTAGTAACTGTGGTGGACCGGCTTCAATTGGTGAAATCTCCATTGAAGAGCAACATCTTCGAATCGAAAACTCACGTCTCAAAGACGAACTAGAACGAGTTTGTGCCTTAACCGGAAAATTCCTTGGCCGGTCTATTCCTTCATCTACTGGTTCACATCATCATATACCGGATTCAGCACTTGCTCTTGGCGTAGGAGTCACTTCTGGTGGTGGTTTCACTCTTCCTTCTCCGTCGTTGCCTCCTAGATTTGATACCGGTTCTTGTTTAGCTCAACAACCGGTTAGTGTAAGTGATTTTGATCAGAGATCAAAGTATCTTGACTTAGCACTTGCAGCTATGGATGAGCTTATGAAATTAGCTCAATCACATAAACCAATATGGAATCGAAGCTCGGAATCTGGATTTGAAATGCTTAATAAAGAAGAGTATGACACAAGTTTCACTCGTTGTGTTGGACCAAAACAAGATGGGTTTATCTCAGAAGCTTCAAAAGAAACTAGTACTGTTATCATCAATAGTTTAGCTCTTGTTGAAACATTAATGGACTCGGTTAGTAAAACTAAAACACTTGATTAGTCAATGGTTATTTAACTATGCACTAATGATTTGTTATTGATTATAGGAACGATGGTTAGAAATGTTCCCATGTTTAATCTCAAGAACTTCAACGACAGAGATTATCTCTAGTGGAATGGGAGGAACAAGAAATGGTGCACTTCATTTGGTACTTAACACACACACACACTCAAAAGTGATGCTTAATGATCAAATGGATCTTCACTCTTTTGCGTTTTTATTTTGGTTAATTAGATGCAAGCAGAGCTTCAATTGTTGTCTCCACTTGTACCGATTCGGCAAGTTTCGTTTCTCCGATTCTGTAAACAGCATGCAGAAGGTGTTTGGGCGGTTGTAGATGTCTCAGTTGATTCTATAAGAGACGAATCTACTTCAAGTTGTAGAAGGTTACCTTCTGGTTGTCTTGTACAAGACATGGCCAATGGCTACTCTAAGGTAACAAATAACAACACAAAATGATTCCTTTCTTAACTCAAATTGTGACTAATATAGTAATATGGTTTAAGTTTGGTTTCACAGTTCTCTAGGTCTGATAAGTTATAGTAATATATTAAAGTTTTCTGATGCATTGGGTATATAAACCTAGCCAGCTAAAAGAAACAGACTATTTTATTGTTTCAGAAGCATCTAAAATATCTCTCCGAGTTTTGTGCCCTTGGATCGTGCATCAAAAAAACCAAACAACACTTTTTAAAAGATCCTTTTTCTTTTTGATTTTATATTTTCCTTCTTCCAACACTTTAAAATTCATCACAAGACCTTAAAGTTTCATCTTTTTTTTAGTCTAAACACAATATGGTGTAAGTAAATTTCAGGTAACTTGGATTGAGCATACAGAGTATGATGAAAGTAGCATTCATCGTTTGTACCGGCCTTTATTCAGTTGCGGGTTAGCGTTTGGCGCACAGCGATGGATCGCTGCGCTCCAACGACAATGTGAATGCCTTACCATTCTTATGTCCTCCACTGTTTCACCTTCTCATAGCCCAACTCGTATGCTCTCTACAACTCTAAGCTCTATAAATTAATACTTGACTCTTTAATACTTCTATAAAATAATATTTTTTTCTGATCTCAAATTTGATTTTTGGTGCAATTTTTCTATATAAGGTAATAATTTTTGAGTAATCTCATAAAATACTACAACAAATATTTTTATGTTCTAAAAATGTCTCATATTTTTATTGTTTCAGTTTCCAAAATTATCAAAAATCAAAACTAAATTTGAAGAGTTTAAAAATTTTTAATTTTTTTTTATGTTCATTGTATAGAGTTTTTTTTAGTTTTGGAATAAGTTTAAAATTTAAATTTTAAAGCTATTCTAATTTTGTGGTTTTTTTTAATAATATGAGTATTTTAAAGAATGCTTTATAACTTTTTTTAGTAACTAATTTATAGAAGTTTCATTGTATTTTGTAAGTTGAGTATGTGTCTCTAAAGTATTTATCTTTATCTTTATCTCTGCTGTTTTGTGGGCACAGCTATAAGTTGCAATGGGAGAAAAAGCATGATTAAATTAGCAAAGAGGATGACTGATAATTTCTGCGGCGGCGTTTGCGCATCGTCGTCGCAGAAATGGAGCAAACTTAACGTAGGTAACGTTGATGAAGACGTTAGGATCATGACTAGGAAGAGTGTTGATGATCCCGGCGAACCGCACGGGATCATCCTAAACGCAGCGACATCGGTGTGGATGCCGGTTTCGCCGCGGCGGTTGTTTGATTTCTTGAGAAATGAAGGGCTGAGATCTGAATGGGATATCTTATCCAACGGTGGTCCCATGCAAGAGATGGCTCATATCGCTAAAGGACATGACCATTCTAATTCTGTCTCCCTCCTCCGTGCCAATGTAAGTTTAAACTATATTATTTTTTTAGTTTATTATTTTGGATTTAAAGTTTATTACTAGTATTTTTATTTTAGATTAGATTTAAGAATTTAAAGGTTTTATCTTTTTTTAAAAAAAAAATTTAGTTTTTATAGTATTTGATTAAAAATAAAATTTAGGATAATGTTTTTATCCGAAAAACTTAAAATAACGTTATTTTTTTAAATTGTCTTAAGCAGACCAAAAAAATATGAAATAAAAGTTTTTGAAGTTTAGGTACCTGTTTTTTTCTTTTTAATTTAGAATTTAGTTTCATGAATTTAAAAGTTTATTTCATCTTTTTCTTAATTTTTTAAAAATAAAATTTATGATAATGTATTTATCGGAAAAACTTAAAATAATGGTATTTTTGAAAATTCTCTTAACCAGACAAAAAATTATGAAATAAAACAGTTTATTTATGTTTAATTTACTAAATACACCAACATAAAAAAAACTTTAAAATGTGTGTTAATATTGGTAAAACAAGATTTTTGATGCTATTATTGTAAGATTTTATTTTTTATGGTACTTTTAAAACTAAAAGTGATTTTTGATGATATTTTATAACTTTATATATATATATATTAATTTGTATAATATAAACATAAAAAAAACTTTAAATAGTGTGTTAATATTGGTAAAACAAGAATTTTAATAGTATTATTGTAAGATTTTTTTTATACTTATGGTACTTTTAAAACTAAAAGTGATTTTTGATGATATTTTATAATTATATATATATATATATTAATTTGTATAATATAGATATGTGTGAAAGGACTTGTTTAGTTGTGTGACCCTTAAGGCTTGTGTGGTCATATAATATGAAATCTTGTCGCCTTTGATTGGAAAGTGACAAATCAATAATTTGGCAGTATGATATGGGTTCAAAGGTGAAAGAAAGTCAAATTTAATAAGACATTTTTGACCTTTTTCTCTTCTTCTTCCTTTTTTTGGTTCTGACGTCTTTTCAGTTTTCAATAAAAAATCTTAATTTGTTTTTATCTTTTTTCTCTTTTCCATGAAAAAATTTCCTTAGCTTTCTGCATGTGACGGTGACACTAACGAAAACATGCATCGTTCATTATTTTTTTTTTATTTTATCATTTTCCACAAAATATATAATACCCTTTTAAAAATTATTATTTAAATGTTTTATTTTTAAAGAGAATCAAGTAATCTAGTATTTTTCATCTCTAATATATTTTTTATCATATTAAAGGTTGAATTTGGTTATTTGATATTCAAGTGTAATTTATAAATTTAATTATATTTGGACTATTTGGTCTGTTTTTTTTTTTGTGACCTTAAAATGACAAAGAAATATATTTATATTTTCAAAACTACAAAAATATATGTAATTTCAAAATTAATATATATTTTACCGCTGTTGTCTTGTTACAAGACCGAGGTTCGAGTCTCGCCACTCGTGTAGTGAGTGTATTTTCTCTTATTTATGGAGTTTGAATTACTAGGCCGGCCTGTTGTGATCCACAAATCAATACGACAAAAAAAAAGAAAATATATCACATTGATCTCTGGATCACAACGGACCAAGCTAGTTACCAAAACTCCATAAGTAGGAGAAAGTGCGTTAGGTTCGTTTCGTGGTCTCGTAACTAGACTGCATACCACTAAGCCACTTCTCTTTGTTAAAAAAAAAAATTATCTTAGAAATTTTTATTTAAAATTTGTGATATTTTAGAACTAAAATATTTTTATAATAACCAAGAGTTTCATAACATTTTTGAAACTAAAATGAATTTTTCTTTTCTTAAAAACTTTTGTTATAATATTAAATTTTGATAATAATAATAATTTATGTATTACAGGCCATAAATGCAAACCAACAAAATACTAGCAGTAGTAGTAGTAGTATGCTAATACTACAAGAGACAAGCATAGACGCATCAGGAGCTGTTGTTGTATACGCACCTGTTGATATCCCAGCTATGCATTCAGTTATGAACGGTGGTGATTCCGCTTACGTCGCGCTTCTTCCTTCTGGATTCGCGATTCTCCCAACCGCGAATCCGGCAGAAGAAGAACGAGGAGGAGGAGGAGGAGGATCGTTACTAACGGTGGCGTTTCAAATTCTGGTGAATAGTTTACCTACAGCTAAACTCACTGTGGAATCTATTGAAACGGTTAATAATCTAATCTCATGTACTTTACATAAGATTAAATCTGCTTTACATTGTGATAATACTTGATTTTTTTGAGATTTTTAAGATTTGTGATGGTTTTTGAGGAATTTGAGTCAAGAACGAACCTTATTGCTAGTATGTGATGATGGTTCGGGTATTGACTCCATAGAATTTGGGAAAAAAAAGGAAAAGTTGTAAAATTTGGATTGTTTTTTTATTTTGTTTTGTGTTTAATGAATTTGTACTTTTTTCTTGATAATATGTGGAAAAAAACACTAAGTGAAAGGCTTAGTTTTTCTTTTGTAGGGAGTTTTGTTTTTGTGGTTAATATTATTGTGGATAATTAGAGTAAATTTGACTAATATTATGAAAGTTTATAGGTTATTTTATATTTTATGTGAAACATTTAAGACAAGTTACTAGTTCATACAATGTTCGAAGTTACGAGTGAGAATCAAATTTAAACTTTTGTGAGTTTACGGCCTAATGATTTTTTTGGTCATTTTAGTTTTTGGATTACAACTAGACAGAGAACTCAAATCTTATAGTTTGATAACTCAAATCTTATAATAAAAATAATTGCGTTTGCATATCTGAGTGTTCAAATTCGATTCTTATTTTAGTAACAAGATATTGTAGGTAAGACCGTTTAAAAATATTATGGATCTTTGGATATATTATGAAAACCAGATCGGAGTCCTAGGGCGGTCTCTAGATAGTAGTGTTGTAGATCACTAAACCACTAATTCTTTGTTACGGTTTAAAATTTATGTTTGCTCGGTGACTTAATATTCATTTTACCGAAGAACTTAATGTCTACCAAACCTCAGATAAGAAAGAGAATCATTAGGCCACAATAGGGATGGGCAAAAACACCAGACCTAAAGAAATAGAACCGAAAAACGGTTCCAGTTCCGGTTTCGGTTCTACCAAAAAATATTCGGTGGTTTTTGAGATGAAGGATCATGGGTATCAGATAGGATCTAGAACCGAACCGATGGGTAGAACCGAATACCCGAAACATATATATATATACCTATTATATATTTCAAGTATTTTAGTTTTTCTTAGGATAATTTTTATTTTTATTCGGGTAATTTTTGTATATTCAGTTACTTATGGGTAATTTAGTCTTAAATTTTCTTGGGTATTCTTTTGGTATTTCGGGTTTAACCGACTTAGAAATTAAAATAAACAAATTTTGGTATTTTTTTGTATGTCGGGTATGGAAATACCCGAAACCAACTTAAAACTGAATATTACGGGTATTTTTTGGTATTTCGGGTCTGAAATATCCAAAACCAATTTAGCACCAAAATTTTTGGGTATTTTCCGATTCTTTTAACATAGAACCGAACCAACCCGGAACTGACAATAACCGAACTGAATATTTGAGAAGTATCCATTGGATATTAGAATTTATAAACCGAAGAACCGGAACCGAATGATTCTTACCCGGAATCGAACCGTATATCCAAAAACCCAGTCTCCTAGACCACAAAACACATTTTTGTTACTTTTTGTAATGAAATTTCGAGAGTCAACAAGACAACCATAATGTTGAGTCAATTAGTTGGGATTTGGACCATATAATTTAAGGTCTAACTTGTTTGTTTTCAAACAATATAGAAAAAGGAACAAAAGAAGAATGAAACATGTGAATGCATGAATATGAATAATATTGTTGCACTTATTACAGTTACAACTATATATTCACACAAGAATACAACAAAGTTTGAGGTTATGTATTTACTCACAACCAAACAAACCAACTACATGTCCAATTTTAGACACAGAAAATTATGTAACAACTCGTGATCAAACCTTACTGGTTTCAATTTTTTTTTTTATTTTTTTATAATAGTTAAGTTTCAGACCAAAATCTACATGTCTATGTAAATTAGAGATCATTGCATTTAACTCCTAAATAAATTCGAATATGAGATCAAACAGTTTTTTGCCAAGGATCTAACATATGAGTATTATAGACCAAAAGTCCTTTGGTTATTGATTTAATATTGAGCTATTTATTTATATATTGTTTTTCTATTTTTTAAAAATATTTATATACTACGTTGCTTTTCATAGTTATTTATTTGGTTGGGCAAAAAAAAAAAAAAAACTAGAACCGAAGAACGAAAAAAACCGGTTGTGGATCGGTTCATGTTCCATCCAAATTACCTGATTGTTCTTGAGAAGAATAATCATGGGTATCGGTTCGGTTCCGATTCTTACCCGAGAATCGAAAGATAGAACTAAAAAACCGACCATATAAATAACCTTCTAGTATCAATTCATGAATTTTAATATAAACTTATCTTATAGGTTTTAACTTTAATGTATATTTACTTTCTGTTTATAAAGATATTGCGGATTTTGTTTCCTAGTTGTGTTGTTTTATAAAATTTGGGGTATTTTAAACTAATTTCGGATCTATGCTATCCGAAATCGATTAGGAAACTTAAGCGAATATTTCAGATATTATTCTGTAACTCTAATGTAGAACCGAACCGATTCATAACCGGTAAAAGCTCAACCAGACTAAAAAAATATAGTATCGACTGTATATTAAAATTTAGGATCCTACAAATTTGAACGGAACGATTCTGAACCAAAACTGAATTAAATATTCGGAAGCCAATCCTTAATTATTTTGTAATTATTTCCTTTACGTAAGAATTTTGAGAAAGGGTCATTATTTTACGGTTTGGTTTGGATATGTGTTATTTTTGTGTATGGGATTTCCACAAGTTTTATAATACATCATCTAATCAATGAGTGTCAATATATCAACCACATACCCCCAAAAAAAATCATAAGAAAATATCTTACTGGACTTACATCAATGTTACTATATTGGGCCAATAATGGCTTTTTAAACAAAGCCCATTATAGACTAATATCTTATGGGCTAATATTTAGCTTTTTTTCTTTTCTTAAGGCCCATCATCTTATGTATCTCGAACAAGTTTTATTTAAGTCCACCCGAAGTTTTGCAGCTAAACAAACTTAAAAATATGTCATATAAATTTTAAAATTTTATATAAATCTTCTTAAAACTTCAATTCTAAACATTTTTCAACCGAATTTTAATACCATAAAACAGTGTTTTCACGCATTATAAAAATGAATTATAATTAGGATTTTTCAATACAAATGTGATAAATTTGTTTTTAATACATATCCAATTAACTATTTTACTATGTTTATGAAACACAAATAGATACAATAACCAACAAACTAGAATAAAAACTAAAGCAATCAACAAATATATTATTGTTGATACCGAGGTTATCACCTCCATTAAAGACCTGATATGGAGATACGATTAGACATGTCTTATTTTGGATATGTCGACGTGAACATAAGTCTCGACCTAGGTTCATTAATTTTGATCTAAATAAGCCCAGGTTGAGATTACTAACAGAAAACGATTACTAACAAGTTAATGAATATTTTATTTAAGAGATAATTTCAAATATTTTAATGGAATATTTCCATAAATTTTAAAAAATATGATGTAAATAAATTTAACCTAATTCCCCATCATGTATTTATAAATAGGAAATTTTATGGTAAAAAATTAGGGCATTCGATAATCAATACTCACAAAATAATTAAAAAAAACAATCTTATCAATCAATTTCATCCCCTTGAATCTCTTGTTAAACAATAATAATAATTATTATTATTTAAATATATCATATTATTATTATTATTATTATATTTTTTTTACGAATATCTAATTTATGCAAATAGAACTTTCCAAACACAAATATTTGGGCTTGCCTGAATGCTTCAGTGGATCTAAAGTTGCTGTTCTAGCTTTTATCCATGAAAAGGTAAAAGCTAGGCTGTCATCTTATTTTTCTAGAAATCTGTCACAAGGTGGTAAAGAGATCCTGCTCAAAGCAGTAGCTTTAGCAATGCCCATTTACACAATGGGATGCTTTCAATTACCAAAGTCCACTTGTTCAAGCTTATCCTCAGCTCTTTCAGACTTTTGGTGGGATTCAATAGAGTCAAAGAAGAAAATTCACTGGCTCAAATGGGAAAAATTATGTCTCAAAAAGGAGTATGGAAGATTAGGCTTTAGAGATCCGCAGGCCTTTAATCAAGCCTTACTTGCCAAACAGGCTTGGAGAATTCTTTCTCATCCAAATTCTCTGCTTTCAACCTTTCTTAAAAGCATGTATTTCCCTGATTCCTATTTTTTAGAAGCTTCTATTGGTAAGTTTCCTTCCTTTGCCTGGAGGAGCATCTTGTATAGAAGAAAGCTTTTACAACCGGGATTGATAAAGAAAATAGGCGATGGTCAATCTATTCTTGTATGGGAAGAGCTTTGGATTCCAGATGGTGCATTAAGATTACCTCTTCTTAACCACTTCTCTGTGAACCTGGACTTAAAAGTTGCTGACCTGATTGACTTCCCTAACAAATTTTGGTTCAGAGATAAGCTGCATGACCTATTCCTACAGAGAGATGTGGACATTATCCTTACTATTCAACCGGCTGTTTGGAAGCAAGTTTTTGGACCTGGAAATTATCAGAAACAGACCAATACTCTGTTACGTCTGGATACATAGAGGCTCATAAGATGCAGAATCCAGAACTATATGCACAAGAGACTCAGAGGCCATCTTTGAACCATCTTAAAGAAAGCATATGGAAAGTGAAGACAGCTCCAAAGATAAAAACTTTTATCTGGAAAGCCTTATCCTTTGCTATTCCAGTTGCCTCACTACTGAGCAGAAGAGGAATGAATGTTGACCAAAGATGTCAAGTTTGTGGTCATGAACCAGAACTGATTAACCATCTACTGTTTGCTTGTCCTTTCTCCAGACAAGTGTGGGCTCTGGCTCTGTTGCCTCAACCAGATGGAGGTTACCATGAATCTTCCATATTTCAAAACATAGATTTCCTACTGACTTCTAAGTCTCATGATCAATCGCATAACAAGGAAGGAATGCTATGGCCCTGGTTAATTTGGTTCCTTTGGAAAAACAGGAACCTCCTTGTTTTTGAAGGAAGAGTCTTCTCTCCACTGGAATTAGTAAACAAGGCCAAGCAAGAAAGAGACATTTGGGTTACTGCACAAAGACAAGGATCAGCTGATCACTTTAGGACCTATTCTCCTCTCCCTAGAAACATATTAGTGTGGAGGAAACCGCTTCAAGACTGGCTCAAATGTAACATAGCGGTAGCTGGGGCAGAAAGAAACAGATTGGGTGGGGGCTCTTTGGTTATTAGAGATGCCTCTGGACAGGTCATGGTTCACGCAAGGAAGGCCTTTCTCCCTGTCTTATCATACTCATCTCTGGTCCTACAGGTTCTATCTTGGGGTTTCCAAAGTGTAATTGATCTAAAGTTGGACAAAGTAATCTTTGCTTTCTCCTTTAGATCGTTAGTAAAAGCCATAGAGTCTCCTGAGGAGTGGCCTTCTCTTGAAGCCGACTCTCACTCACTGGTGGAATTGCTATTCTTCCTGCCAAATTGGAAAGTATCTTTTGATCCAAAAAAGTGTAACAGACCGGCTTTTGCAATAGCAAATTCGGTAGTGAAAGATCATAGAATGCAGTCCTATATGGCTTCGGGGCCTCCAGCCTGGCTTGCTCATGTTTTCTCAGCAGAGGGATCTTAGCTTGTGCCTCCTGCTTTCTCTTTTAAGCATGTATGCTCTCCTCTGTTTTCTTGGCTCTGCTTTTAGTGCTATGTATTTTGTGGTTTTTGGGCTGTTTTATTTGTGTTGGTTTTTATTGGCTCATTGTGGTTTGTAATTGACAGTTATCTCATTTTGAGTCATTAATAAAACCTTCTTCAAGTGAAAAAAAAAAAGAACTTTCCATACATCCAAAGAATCCGCGCGCTATTTATCTTGTCCGAATAAAGATATTCATTCCATCGCCACCGTTAAATAAACGAACGGTCACGATCATCCTTCATACATTTTTTTTTTTTTAATTACTTCTTCATTCTTTTTTTTTTCTTTTGTGTGATCTCTTCTACAGAAATAATGGTTGTGAGAATGATTGGTTTTAGATTAAGATTTCTCTCCTCTATATATAAACATTCTATAAATATGTTTATATATATAGTCACAACATTTATCAACAAAAGCTTACTTTTTTTGTTTCTTTGTTTTTCCTAACAAAGAAGAGAAAGAAAAGAGAGAAAAAACGTTTCTCTTTTCTTTCTCTTCTCGTCGAAAAATCAATAAATCTTTTGTTTTCTTGCAAAAAAATTCTGTTTTTTCTTTTGTTTTTAAAAGAAAACAATGAATGTGGTGCGTAGATTAACAAGTATAGCTTCTGGACACAATTTAGTTTCTTCTGATAATGTAAAAAGTTTTGATCTTTTTTTGTTAGTTTTCAAGAATTTTGGGGTTTTGTTTTAAAATGTTTTTGAGTCTTTAAACTTCTTTTCTTTTAGGTTGGAGAATCTGAAACGCCAAAATCAAAACTTAATCAGAATCGTGAAGAAACAGAAGATACTGAAACGACGACGTATGAGATAGATTCTTGTTTATTAGAAGAGAATAATAATAATAAACAAGAATCTGATAATTCTGATCAATTACCTAAGGAAATTCTTGAGATGGTGATTGAAGATGACAAGGTAAATCTTTTATTTATTTATTGATTCATATTTAGTTTTTATGGTTTAAAGTTTTTTTTTTATTTGATAGGATTTTTATATTTTAATTTAGATGAGAAGGTGAATCTTTTATTTTATTGATTTGTATTTTTTATATTTTAGTTTGATTTAAAGTTTTTTTTTTGTATTTGATAGGAATTTTATATTTTAAAATTTTTTATTTTAGATGAGAAGGTGAATTTTTTATTTTATTGATTCATATTTTTTATAATTTAGTTTTTATGGTTTAATTTTTTTTATTTGATAGGATTTTTATATTTTGAAGTTTTTTTATTTTAGATGAGAAGGTGAATATTTTATTTTATTGATTCATATTTTTTATATTTGAGTTTTTATGGTTTAAAGTTTTTTTTATTTGATAGGATTTTTATATTTAAAGTTTTCTTTATTTTAGAATGAGAAGGTGAATCTTTTATTTTATTGATTCATATTTTTTATATTTTAGTTTTTATAGTTTAAAGTTTTTTTTTATTTGATAGGATTTTTATATTTTAAAGTTTTTTTTTTATTTTGGATGAGAATGTGAATCTTTTATTTTATTGATTCACATTTTTTATATTTTAGTTTTTATGATTAAATTTTTTTTATTTGATAGGTTTTTTATATTTTAAAGTTTTTTTTTATTTTAGATGAGAAGGTGAATCTTTTATTTTATTGATTCATATTTTTTT
>OVBE01004636.1:0-23486 GCA_900406425.1 Iberis pinnata | reverse complement strand
TCCACGATGTCCACCACTAAAGTGATGTCCACGTCCACGTCCACCACGACCGCGGCCTCGACCATGACCACGATAAGCATGATCTTTTCTCATCGTATATTTCACATTAGTAGCATTTACCTCATGGTATGCCCTTGTTCCAGTGGGTCAGGAGTTGTGGTTTTGAATCAGAAGCTCATTGTTCTTTTCCGCTAAAATAAGCGCCACAATTAAATCATAGAACCTTTTGTACCCGATACTCCTATACAGAGTTGGTAACACACTGTGTTCTTTGTGAAATGTTAGAAGAGTTTTCTCAATCATTTCTTCCTCAAAGATTTCTCTGCCACAATATTTCAATTGTGACACGATTCTCAAAACCACAGAATTGTAACTGTCAACCTTTTCGAAATCTTGAAATCTCAGGTTTTTCCATTCCTTCAAGGCGTGAAGGAGAGTAATATCTCTTTGGTTATCAAACCTTTTCTTGAGAGCTGACCATAATTCTGCTGGATCTTTGATGTTCGCATAGTCATGCGTCACTCTCATCCAAATGTTTTCTCAAAAATATAATCGCTTTTGCCTTTTCCGTGGAGGTAGTTTTGTTCCCTTCTTTTATTGTTTCAGATAACTCCATTGACTCAAGAAACAATTCCACATCAGTGGTCCACGCTATGTAATTAGCGCCAGTGATTTTCAAAGCGGGGAACTTGATACTTTCAACGTTTGCCATTTGTATCTAGATTATAAAATAAAACTTTATTAGACTTTTAATTTTAAAATGAACCTCTTACATTAATCATTACAAAAACAATAAAAAAATACAACGAACACGATTAAAAATATATTCCTAATGTTTTCGCTACCGGTAAATTCTTCAACAAAAGAACCGTAAATAGAAATAATAATCATGAAAAATACAACGATTAACATCAAACGAAAAAACTCCCGAGAATGAAACATTTTGCGAAATTTCTTGAGAAGTAATTTGATTGAAGATAAAAACATTTGATGAGATAAGATGAGTGAAATGAGAGTGTATTTATAGATAAAAAAATATTGCTCATAACCGTTGGAAAGTGTAGAAATTTTTTGAAAAAATTATTTGTGACCGTGGTAAAAGTAGATGAGTTAGAAAATTAATCCGGAATTTTAAATATGCAATCAGATAAATTTACCAATTTTCATATTAGACAATAAATAAATGTTAAGAAATAAAGTAAGTGCGCTAAAGATAAGAACTCGGTAGGTTTTACCATCCCAAGTATAAATATAAATAACTTAAAACCAGCCATAAGTAGGCGGTGTAAACAATAAATAAATAATTATGGTGTTAAAATATCCATATAAAAATAAAATAAATTATGGTGTTCGAACATCCATATTGACATAAATAAATTATGGTGTTGGAACATCCATATTAGCATTAAATAAATTATGGTGTTGGAACATCCATATTAACAGTAATAATGTAGAACCGTCCATAAGTAGGTAGTATAAAAAAATGAATAAGAATGTAACGAGGCTAAAAGACGTCCGGTATCATCTAATTTAACGGCACCATAATTAGAACCTTTTGTTATTTTTCCATAAAATAATCTTGTATATGTGATATCGAGTGCTATTAAGATATATAATAAAAACTAATTTAACGTGTTATAATATATCGGTGATTCAATTCTATAATTATCATAGCTTAATTATAAAACTGAAAGTATTATACCGGAAAGTTCGGATCGGAGGAAGGAGGAATTGGAGGAGATCTTTAAGTGTACTTAAGAAGTAGAGAGAAATGTTGATCTTATAATTTGTTTAATGTACATTACAAAGTGAGTCAAACCTCTTATTTATAAAAAAAATTTGGGAAACATGAAGTAATGTTAAGTGACATTTGGACTCCATTTAATCATCAAAGTTTTCACTTGTCTTTGTTGAACCAATCATAAGTGACTTTCACAACATATAATTAATAAAATTGACTTTATTATTATTATTATTATATATTTGGATATTTTTTAAAAATCTATTAATATGGTAGCTTAATCACTTAACTACCAATGGGATAATAAAAAGAAAACGCCTCTTATAAAATTGTCCTTGAGCAAATCGAGCTGCGAAAAGTTTGGAGCATTTGAGAGAAAGAGATGGCATCTCCACCGTCTAACTTCACTGTAACAAAATAAAAAGACGATATTCGATTCCTACGCGTGTCGCCTTCTCCTCACTCTCATCTCTCTTCCTCTTCTGCTATTGTCTAATCGGATCTTTGCCTTTCTTCTTCTTGTCCACTTGTGTTTTAGCTTCCGATCTGTGATTCCTTGTTGATTTCATTTCCAATTTATAATCTCGGATTTATTCGTTTTCTCGATCCTGCTTGATGATGATGGAGGATCCCGATATCAAAAAGTGTAGATTGACCGGTGTGACGGTAGATGACGTCATTGAGCAAGTCATGCCGTACATAACCGAATCCAAAGATCGCGATTCCGCGTCGTTGGTTTGTCGGAGATGGTTCAAGATAGACTCCGAGACGAGGGAGCACGTCACCATGGCTCTATGCTATACATCGACACCAGATCGTCTCAGCCGGCGGTTCCCGAATCTGAGGTCGCTCAAGCTCAAAGGAAAGCCTCGAGCTGCTATGTTCAACCTTATCCCAGAGAACTGGGGAGGATATGTTACCCCTTGGGTGCACGAGATATCCCGCTCGTTGCGGCAACTCAAATCCGTGCACTTCCGGCGAATGATTGTCAGTGACTTGGATCTAGATGTTCTGGCTAAAGCCAGATTAGATGAACTAGAGGCTTTAAAGCTCGATAAATGCTCTGGCTTCTCTACTGATGGACTTTTTAGCATCATGAAACATTGCAGGTACTTCTTTTGAATCTATCAACTCTCTTAGCTTCAAGATTACACTTGTCATTTCCTACTTTAACTAGAACAAGATTTACAGAGAACTGTGTCTTGAAGATGTCTCTTTGAAGATCTCTCTCATGTATCTTTGGTTCAAATAGGCAATTAGATACTTTTATGTTTTTTGGGATATGTTAGTGATTCTTTTTTACTACTCTTTACACTTGTGATTATATGTGCATAAACAGTTTGAACTTCTGTTTATGGAGAAATAGATTGAATTCTGAAATCTGTTGTCTCTGTGAGTTCATGTTTGTAATGTCGTTTTGTATCATTGATTCGTTTGCTGCCATCATGTTTATGCAATATAAGCTGAAAGTCCGATTATATTGAGCTGGTTGCTTTACTTTCTCCAGGAAAATAAAAACGTTGTTAATGGAAGAAAGTTCGTTTGTTGAAAAAGATGGTAACTGGCTTCATGAGCTTGCTCTGCACAACACATCTCTTGAGGTTTTGAACTTCTACATGACTGAGTTTTCCAAAATCAGCTCCAACGATTTGGAAAGCATAGCTAGAAATTGTTCCCACTCTCTGGTTTCTGTGAAGGTTGGTGACTTTGAGATATTGGAACTAGTTGGGTTCTTTAAAGCTGCAATTAACCTTGAAGAATTTTGTGGGGGCTCCTTGAATGAGGATATTGGAAGGCCTGAGAAGTACACGGACCTTACTTTCCCACCGAAGTTGTGTCGTCTAGGCCTCTCTTACATGGGACCGAATGAAATGCCAATGCTATATCCATTCGCAGCCCAAATCCGGAAGTTGGATTTGCTTTATGCATTGCTCGAAACTGAGGATCATTGTACACTAATTCAGAAATGTCCTAATTTGGAAGTTCTCGAGGTAAATTGTTGGTTCCACACTATTCAACTAGTATTGATTCTCAAGTGTATAGAATGTGGTAGATAAGAAATATAAATGCAATATCTGTTCTCTTTATATATTTATAAGAATGACAATACTTGATATTTCAGACAAGGAACGTAATCGGAGATAGGGGTCTAGAGGTTCTAGGGCGGTGTTGTAAGCAGTTGAAGCGGTTGAGGATTGAACGTGGTGCAGATGAACAAGGAATGGAGGATGAAGAAGGGTTAGTCTCACAAAGAGGATTAATAGCTTTGGCTCAGGGCTGTCAGGAGCTAGAATATATGGCTGTCTACGTCTCAGACATAACTAACGAATCTCTTGAAAGCATAGGCACATATTTGAAAAACTTATGTGACTTTCGCCTTGTCTTACTCGACCGGGAAGAGAGAATCACAGATTTACCACTAGACAATGGAGTCAGATCCCTTTTGATTGGATGCACGAAACTCAAACGGTTTGCATTCTATCTCAGACAAGGCGGTTTAACTGATGTTGGCCTAAGCTACATTGGGTTATACAGTCCACACGTGAGATGGATGCTTCTAGGTTACGTTGGTGAATCAGACGAAGGTCTAATGGAATTTTCAAAAGGTTGTCCAAGCCTACAGAAGCTAGAAATGAGAGGTTGTTGCTTCAGTGAGCGGGCAATAGCTGCAGCGGCTATGAAACTGCCTTCACTAAGATACTTGTGGGTACAAGGCTACAGAGCATCAATGACAGGACATGATTTGAGGCTAATGGCTCGACCATACTGGAATATGGAACTGATTCCGTCAAGGAGGGTACCGGAAGTGAATCAGCACGGAGAGGTGCGAGAGATGGAGCATCCAGCTCATATATTGGCATACTACTCTCTAGCTGGTCAGAGAACAGATTGTCCACCAACTGTTAAAGTGCTATGAGAGTAGTCATTTGTATATAAAAGATATCCTCTTCCATTGTTTTAATCTCTGAGTTTTGGGGTTTCCACGAATTGTGCAAGGGTTATTTTTGTTATTTTTGTTTGGAGAAATTTCATAGAATCTTCTTTGTATGACATCACTTTATTTTTTATATTTTTGAATAAAAACCCCTAGGATTTTGACAGATTTTTGTTTTATTATCGACGATGATATTTTGAATCTTTTAAAGTTTGCAACTCGACTCAATTTAATTATATTGTGTTATTGTTAAAAAAAAATGAAAAATTCCCATTTTCATAAACTCTGATTTGTTGCCGACAATGCAAAGTGGACCGAGAGAAATTGAGAGATGTTATTAAGAAGCTTAACGAAATAGCCGATAATAATGGAACATTGATGCCTTACCGACAAACAAAAGAGTGGAATCCATTATGAGTGAGTGGCATACATACCACAAAGGCGAATGAAGAATCCCTTTCAGATTCTTCAAAGCAGAAAATGACTCTCTTTTTGTTTCAGAGATTAGACGATAGACATGTAGGTAAACGAAATAATTGTCGTACTTGCATTTCTTTTCTATTATCAGAAGAAACTATCTATTCCAGGCAATATACTTCTTGTGAAACATACAAATCAAACCAGTTTATGAAATTGATTAATGAAATAATTGATTGATAAAACACCTATATATTCATAAAAATTTGGATGGAGTTAAGCTATAATTTTTTTTGCTAATTCAAAAAATTTACCAAAAATAGTTATGTTTTCACATAAATTATTGGGCCACGAAGCTCATATCTTTACTTACTTGCGTATGAAGCTTTTTAGGTTTAAGAGAAATCTTTGTATCATTGTGAATAAGAGAACATTGTCGCTACTGTACTGTAATCGAACAAGAAAAGATAATATATAGAGTGTTTCTTATTATGGTATCAGAGCCATTACCTTATACAAGGTTGTAGCTCAACGATCCTCTATTTTTCTTTCTTTCTTCTTCCTCTATCTCTCATTCAAATCCACAGCTCAAATGGGTGACAATTCTTCTGCTGATGCTCGAACTACCAGAGTTGAAACACATCGAACAATTTTGCCGTATGACTTGACCTCCGGAGACAATCCCGGCACACTGATATCTCGTCATCAGCTTCGTGGACATAACTACGATGAGTGGAGCGCGAGCTTGCGTTTAGCCTTGAAGGTTCGGAAGTTCGGAAGAAATATGGATTTGCAGATGGTTCTATTCCTCAACCTTCGCAAATTATGATGATTACGAGGACTGGTGCGCCAACAACGCATTAGTCGTGTCATGGATCAAGCTCACTATTGATGAGACTTCGTGTTCTTCTATTGCGCATTGCGATGATGCCCCTGCCTTATGGATTTAACTTCAAAAACGATTTGTTGTCCAAAACGGTCAGAGAGTTCAACGATTAAAAGCAGAGCTTGTTAACTATAGACAACAAGGATTGGCTATCGAAGCTTATTTTGGCAAGCTTACAAAACTCTGGACAAGCCTAGCAGACTATCAAAGTGCTAAAACTCCTGAAGAAATCGCGAAAGAACGCGAAGAAGACAAGCTCCGCCAATTCTTAATGGAACTTGATGATTCAATCTACAGTTCTGTTAAATCCTTTCTTCTTTCTCGCACACTACTTCTTTTAGTTGATGAGGCATACAACGTCCTTACACAGGATGAAGAATCAAGAGCTCTTAGTCGCTTAAATGAAGAGAGACACAATGCCACAAGCTTTGCGATTCAATCTTACTCTCGTACAAAACCAGAGTCTCGTCCAGCAGCTCCAATTTGTAACATGTGTGGAAAGCTTGGTCATCTTACAGAGAATTGCTTCAAAAAGATTGGCTACCCGCCTTAGTGTGGAGAAAAATCTCGAATCAAACCAACTGATATTGGTATTCCGCTACTCCCAGAACTGCTCGTAACAAACATTCTGAACCGGCAAAAGTTAATCGTATCTCCACCTCTGGTCTTACTACTTCTGATCGTATCGGTTTTATTGGTCTAAATGATCAAAAATGGACCACTTTAGTCTCCCTTCTCAATGAACGTAAACCACCAGCAAATGCTTTTTCGTCAGGTATTTATTTTCTTGAATCATGGATTATTGACACATGCGCCTCTAATCACATGACTGGGAATTTAGATTTTCTCTCCGACATAAAATATATGGTTCATGTTCTAATTAAACTCCCTGATGGGCGGTTTACTATGTCAAATAAACTTGGAACTGTTCGTTTGGGTTCTGCTTTTACATTGTCTACTGTGTATTTTGTCGATGGATTGAAGTGTCATCTCATTTCTGTTTCTCAGTTGACAAAAGACCGGCATTGTATCTTTCAGATATCTGACCGAATATGTGTTGTTCAGGATCGCACTACTCTGACGCTGATTGGAGCGGGTGAACAAGTTTATGGATTATATTTTTCTGCGGGATGGATGTTGCTACAACGGTTCAAAATTCAGTCATATCATCGGGAGAATTGTGGCATCGCCGATTGGGTCATCCCTCTTGCAAATCTATGAAGTTTTTGCCGTATTCTATTTCTTCTCCTTTATTAGACATTCACAAGTGTGAAGTTTGTATTCAAGCTAAAAAAACTCTGGATTCTTTTCCTTTAAGCGAAACCAAAACAAGTTTGCCTTTTGAATTGGTTCATTGTGACTTGTGGGGGCCTTACCGCACTCCTGCACTTTGTGGTTCAAGATATTTTCTAACGGTTCTTGATGATTACTCACGTGCATTATGGATATATCTTCTTCCCAACAAAACCAATGCACCAAATGAACTTAAGAATTTCATTGCCATGATAAACCGCCAATTTGATAAGCAAGTAAAGATTATTCGCAGTGATAACGGTTCAGAATTTCTCTGTCTCACGGATTATTTCAAACAGCAAGGTATTATTCATCAAACATCTTGCGTCGGGACTCCTCAACAAAACGGTAGAGCTGAACGTAAGCATCAACATATTCTTAATGTTGCTCGTGCTTTCCGTTTTCAAGCTTCTCTACCAATTGAGTTTTGGGGATATAGTGCTCTCACTACGGTTTATCTCATAAACCATACTCCAACTCTCACTCATCATGGAAAATTGCCTTTTGAAATTTTGTATGATCGTCCTCCGCCAATGAATCATATTCGGACTTTCGGGTGTCTTTGTCACATTCACAACCAGAAACATGGAGGAGACAAATTTGCTCCTCGTTCAACTCGAAGTGTGTTTTTCGGTTATCCGTTCGGTTAGAAAGGTTGGCGGGTCTATAATCTTCAAATTGGACTTGTCTCAGTTTCTCGCGATGTGATATTCTCTGAACATGTTTTTCCATTTTTTGAAAAATCACCGCCACCAAGTCTAAATTTGAATGCATCAGACATTGCTTATAATCCACCACCATATGATGATGACGTTGCTTCTGTCATTATTACTCAATCATCATTACCAACTCCACCTGTTAAGGAGATATGCATATCAATTACATTTATACTCATATCATATGTTTAAGGAAACTTGTACAGTTATATAAACTCTTTGTACATTCTCTCATAATAATAAGATACACTCTTACATGGTATCAGAGCAGAAATAAAACCTAATTTTTTAAAATCTCAGCCGTTCTCCTTTGTGTTTCTTCCTCTGCTCTCTTTTTCAATTCTCTTTTTCTTTTCCTCTTATCATGACTGATTCTAATGCTGACATTGTTGACACATCCATCATCAGCCTTCTCAATATCAACATGTCCAATATCATGAAGCTAACCTCTATCAACTATATGATGTGGAGCCTCTAAGTCCATTCTCTTGTTGATGGCTATGATCTAGTGCATCATCTTGATGGATCTGTACCACCACCACCTGCAACAATAACAGAAGCCAGTGTTGTCAAGACCAACCATGTGTTTACTATGTGGAAAAGACAAGATAAGTTACTGTTCAGTGGACTTATTGGTGCTTTATCTCCATCTGTTCAAATCACCGTCTCTCGTGAAAAAACCTCTGCCGACATCTGGCGTATCCTTGGTGATACCTATGCAAAACCAAGCCGTGGATATGTTAAACAACTAAAGCTTCATCTCAAACAATACACTAAAGGCACCACAACTATTGATGAATATTTACAAACTCTCACAACAAAGTTCGATCAATTGGCACTACTTGTAAAACCTATCGAACATGAAGATCAACTAGACTATGTGTATCAAGGTCTACCAGAGGGTTACAAGTCTGTTATTGACCAGTTAGAAGGCAGAGACACTACACCTTCTTTTACTGAAGTTCATGAAAAGCTTCTGGTTCATAAAGCCATACTCTTAACTGTTGCTGCTCTTACAAACCCTGCTCCAGTCACTGCTAATGTGGCTTCTTATAGGCCTCGTCCATAGCACAATCGCTCTCAAGGCAGTCACCACAATCCTCAATCCTGGACCACCAACAACAACAATCAGCACCAATATGGCAATTCAAGATCAGAAAATTGCCAATCTAAGGGTTGCCAAGGCAAGTGTCAGATCTGTGGCACCTATGGTCATGGTGCACGAAAGTGCACTCAACGGTTCACCAACTCCTCTCCTGGCTACGGTGGTGCAAGTCAGCCCTCTCTCCCATGGCAGCCTCGTGCCAATGTTGCTACTGTTTCCTCTGGTTCAGCTACTTCTTGTCTTGTTGATAGTGGTGCTACTCATCACGTAACCAATGACCTTGATACATTGGCATCTCATCAGCAATATCATGGTAAAGAGATGGTTCTTATAGGTGACGGTTCTGGTATTTCTATCTCTCATACTGGTTCTCTTACTTTACCTACTCAGACTCGTCCACTCACCCTCAATGATGTTCTCTGTTCTTATTTGATTCACAAAAATCTTATATCAGTTTATCGGTTGTGTAACACCAATAATGTATCTGTTGAATTTTTCCCAAAACATTTTCAGGTGAAGGATCTAACCTCGGGAACCCGATTGCTCCAAGGTCGAACCAACAATGAGCTGTATGAGTGGCCATCTCCAGCACCTATTTCTGCTTTCTATTCTGCTTCACCATCAAAATTAACTCAAGCAATTTGGCATAATCGGCTTGGTCACCCTGCTGTCTCTATACTTCATAATCTTATGTCTTCTTTTTCTCTTCCTGTTTCACATTAAAAAATCAGAAACACTCTTTGTCTTGACTGCTCTATTAATAAAAGCCATATATTACCTTTTTCTCAAACATCCATTGTCTCCAAACGTCCTCTTGAATATATCTTCACCGATGTGTGGACCTCACCTATTCTGTCAAATCAAAACTACAAAAACTATCTTATTATCATCGATCATTACACCCGTTACACCTGGTTTACCCTCTTCAAACAAAATCCCAAGTTAAATCCACATTTATACCTTTTAAGTCTCTGGTGGAAAATCGGTTAGGAGTCAAGATTACTACACTCTACTCTGACAATGTTGGAGAGTTTCTCGCGTTGAGACAGTTTCTTTCTGAGTCTGGAATCACGCATCTAACTTCTCTGCCACATACATCAGAGCATAACAGAGTTTCTGAATGAAAGCACCTTCACGTTGTTGAGATTGGTCTCACATTTCTTAGTCACGCTGGAATGCCTAAGACGTAGTGGCCATATGTATTTCAAACTGCTGTCTACCTGATCAACTGTCTGCCAACTGCACTTCTTCAGATGAAATCGCCATACCATAAACTTTTTGTTGTCGAGCCCAATTACCTCAAGCTGCGTGTCTATGGCTACCTCTGTTTTTCCTTGGTTACGCCCTTACACGCATCACAAGCTAGATGATCGATCCGCTCCGTGTGTGTTTCTTAGGTATTCCATGACACAAAGCGCGTACCTCTGTCTTCATAGAGCTACCGGTTTCATATATGTCTCGCGACATGTTACTTTTGATGAATATGTATTCCCGTTTCAACATCCTCTGAATTTGCCATTATCGTCTCTCCTTCAAGCTTCATCGCCTCCCAATTTCAAACCGCATACCACCGTCACTTCTCGGCCACTCACACAGCTCCAGGTTCCTTTATCACCGTCGTCTGGTTCTATGGGGTTAGAACCTTCATAGTATGTTCTGCCGGAAAATTCATCGGCATCGTTGATTCAAAACCAGGTATTACCCTCGCCTTCTCTTTCTATTTGTTTTACATATAATGCTCCACCGACAGGCCCACTCAAAAACCTACCCTTAGCCCAACAACAAATATCTCATCCACCATCTAGAAGCCCAACTTCAAATTCCCTACCCAACAGTCCAAGTCCAACAATAAATCTCCTACCCAATAACTCAGGCCCACCAACCCATGAATCTATCCCACCATCATCGACTTCACCCTTAGCCCCGATTTCATGACCACCGCCAACTCTTAACCAACATCCGATGCTCACTAGCCGGAAGAAGAATCATCAAGCCCAATCTTAAATACAGCCTTATCGCGACCTTTCACCCAACCCTACCACCAAAACCGACCACCGTTACCCAAGCTCTCTGTGACCATGACTGGCGTGTGGTGATGTCCGATGAACTTGTTGCCTTTGCGGAAAATCAGACTCTCGAGCTGGTTCCTCGTCGGATACACTACAACGTCGTCAGCTGTAAATGGCTTTACAAATATAAATTTGGTGTTGATGGTTCTTTGCATCGGAGAAAGGCCCGTCTTGTTGCTCGTGGGTTCACACAACGTCTTGGTTGTGACTACACAGAGACTTTCAGTCATGTCATCAAAGCCACCACTATAAGACTTGTTTTTGATATTACGGTCACCAGAGGTTGGTCAATTCGCCAGATTGATTTAAAAAACGCATTCCTGCAAGGGAATTTGGATGAAGAAGTATTTATGGAACAACTGCATGGGTTCGTTGATCCGGAAAAACTGACTCATGTCTGCCGTCTTCGCAAATCCATGTATGGCCTCAAGCAAGCACCACGTGCTTGGTATAGTAAGCTCAAGTACTTTCTATTCCAGCCCGGTTGCCACAATTCTTATGCAGAGACTTCCCTCTTTGTTTTACAGGTTCAATCCCATCTTGTCTACATATTGGTATATGTTGATGACATCTTAATCATAGGAAGTAGTGATACATTGATTCTCCATCTTCTACGTCAGCTTGCTCAACGCTTTTCTATAAAAGAATAAGAAGATTTAAATTACTTTCTTGGTCTTGAAGCTCGTCGCGACAAGAACGGTTTGCATCTCTCACAAACCAAGTACATCACTGACTTGCTCCATAAGTACCACATGGCAGATTCAAAACCGGTATCTACACCAATGGCTTCATCACCAAAACTTGTTCTCAATTCTGGTCCAGCGTTTTCCAGTCCAACCGATTATAGGAAATTGGTGGGAAGTCTTCAATATCTTACTTTTACTAGATTGGACATTGCTTACTCTATCAATCGCTTGCCCCAATTTATGCACAAGCCCTCTGAAGCTCATTGGCAGGCGGCTAAACGCGTCTTAAGGTATCTTGCAGCAACACCAACTCACATTATATATTTCTCTTCTACTAATTTGTTTAAGCTTCATGCTTACTCTGATGCGGACTGGGGCGGCGACTCCGATGACTATATTTCCACGAATGCCTACATTATTTATCTTGGAAGACACCCAGTCTCCTGGATGGCCAAGAAGCAGAAAAGTGTAGCTCGCTCCTCCACTGAAGTCGAGTATCGCACCATTGCAAACACCACCGCCGAACTTTGTTGGATTTGTAATTTGTTAACTGAGCTCAAGATCTCACTGCCGCAAGCACCTGTTGTATTTTGTGATAACATTGGAGCGACGTTTCTTTGTGTAAATCATGTTTTTCACTCCCGGATGAAGCACTTGGCACTTGATTATCACTTTATATGTGGTCAGATTCAGCAGGGTATACTTCGGGTTGCACATGTACACACTAATGATAAACTAGTGGATACATTAACTAAACCGCTACCTCGCGCAAAGTTTCAAGAATTTTGGAACAAGATTGAAGTTCTCAAGCTCCCTCCATCTTGAGGGGGCATGTTAAGGAGATATGCATATCAATTAAATTTATACTCATATCATATGTTTAAGGAAACCTGTACAGTTATATAAACTCTTTGTACATTCTCTCATAATAATAAGATACACTCTTACACCACCTGTTCACCATAAATCACCAATTACGTCTACTTCATCAGCAATGTCACAACACACAGATTTATCTCTCACAAACGTGTCCTCTTCATCATATGATCAAATCGCCACTGATTCTGAGATTTCTCCTATGATATCTTCTACCTCTGAGTCTTTACCTCCTGATACTGCATCTTCACCTGAGAATCTTCCTCCTCCTGAAACTCTTTGACGTGGCCACCGCAAACGATCTGCTCCGACCAAGCTTGCAGATTACGTAACAATGTTATTACACAAACCATATCCCTCGACCACATTGTTTAACCGGTCCTCTTTAAGTCAATATTTCTGGACGCAGTCAAAGTAAATTAGAGTTAGACGACATGAATTATATTTTAAATAATAAGTTAGGATTAATTAGATGACGTGGCTTTTTAACCATATGCCGAGATACTTAGACTTTTTACTTCGGCTATGAAGTTAGCATTTCTTATTTGCACTTTATTAGGTAGCCGAGGTGTATATAAAGTTGATGTAGTTTTGGTAGTCGAGGTCTTCGTAGACGAGATACTCCACTAACTAAGTCTATTTGAACCTCGTCGATGTAATTACCTTTTCAATCTCGTCTATATCGTCGATTAATAGTTTCTATCTCTTCGCCGTTTCTCCCTCTAACATTTTCTCAACCCCCTCCTTATTAATTGATCTCCTCCTCTATTTATACTCGTTCGTATGAAACCTTAGCGCGATGAACAGTGACTCGACAGGTGTCGGCACCTGGTCGACATGGGCATGCAGGTAATGGGCCTTATTTATTTTGGGCTTAATCCTTGTTGGCCTTTTGAGGGTTGCTAAACCCAGGCCCAACACACACCATATCTCATTGACAACTACTTATCTTCAGCACAGTTTTCTCAAACCTATGAGAAGTATTTGTTGGCCATATCTTCTGCAGTTGAACCACGTACTTACAATGAAGCAATTGCGGATGAAAATTTGCAAAATGCTATTATAGAGGAAATCAATGCTCTTGAAGCAAATGAGACTTGGACAGTTGTTGATTTGCCTAAAAGAAAGAAAGCCATTGGGTGTAAGTGGGTTTTTCGTCTTAAATACAACTCCGATGGTACTCTCCAACGTCACAAAGCTCGTCTTGTTGTCTTAGGAAACAACAAAAACCGAAGGTGTTGATTACGACGAAACCTTTGTTCCGGTTGCTAAAATGGTAACGGTTCGTGTCTTTCTACAACAAGCTGCCACAAATGATTGGGAAGTCCATCAAATGGACGTCCACAATGCGTTTCTTCATGGGGATCTTCAAGAAGATGTTTATATCGGTTTCCACCGGGTTTTCGCATCGATGACAATTCCAAAGTTTTTCGATTGCGAAAATCACTCTACGGTCTTAAGCAAGCACCTCGGTGTTGGTTTTCTAAGCTTACTTCAGCCCTACTCTCCTATGGTTTTCTACAGATTGAATCCGATCACACGCTTTTCACATATATTCAAGATGGTCTTCGGTTACATGTTTTAGTGTACGTCAATGATTTAATTATCACGGGTAGTATTCTAACTTCAAGCACTATCTTAGTTCATGTTTTCACATGAAAGATCTTGGTCTTCTGCGATTCTTTATTGGCATCGAAGTAGCTAGAAGTCCCGCCGAAATCTACCTATGCCATCGACAATATGTTGTCGATATCATCAAAGAAACAAGTCTTCTGGGTGTAAAACATGTGTCTTTTCCACTTGAACAACATCATAAGCTGCCTCTTGCCTCTGGAGATGTCCTTGCTGATCCATCACGATACAAAAGGCTTGTTGGACGCCTCATTTACTTAGGCGTAACAAGACCCGAACTTTCATATGTGATACACATTTTATCACAATTCATGAGTGCTCCAAAGGAAGCACAATGGACTGCTGCGTTATGGGTCATACGCTATCTTAAAAATAGCCCCGGACAAGGTATTCTTCTACATGCACATGCTGATCTTACTGTTACTGCTTGGTGTGATTCCGATTGGGCTGGATGTCCGATCACACGTCGTTCTATTACCGGTTGGTTTATTCAACTAGGAGGCTCTCCCATATCCTGGAAAACAAAGAAACATGATGTTGTTTCTCGATCATCCGCGGAAGCAGAATACCGCGCAATGGCTGGCACCGTCTCCGAAATTCTGTGGCTCTGTGACTTGTTACCAACACTAGGTATCTCCTGTTCTTCTCCAATAACTCTTTACTCAGATAGTCTCTCGGCTATTAACTTAGCCACTAATCCCGTCTATCATATTGGGCCACGAAGCCCTATCTTTACTTACTTGCATATGAAGCCTTTTAGGTTTAAGAGAAATTTTTGTATCATTTTGAATAAGAGAACATTGTCCTACTGTAGTCGAACAAGAAAAGATAATATATAGAGTGTGTTTCTTATTATAAATAAATTGGACATTAAAAAAAAATGTATCCTTCAATATTTTAAAATAATGATTTACATAAAATTATATAGTGCAGGAAAAACAATGTATCATGTATGTAATAACTAACCAAGAGGCTCTCTAGCCAATATATGTTAACCAACAAGTAAGAAAAGGCCGAGAGTGTTTAAGAGTGGCTCAATGAATTCTTCACTGTTTGGTAACAGGGACAAGAGTATATCTTTGCTGCTCTCTTGTGGATTTCATGTACTAAAAACTTACGAATCTTTTGAGAAAAATCTGCAAAGTTTGCATCTTTAGCCTTTTGGATAAATGTGGGTTTTGTGTTTTCTCAGTCACTTTTGAATTTTGTATAGAACATGACTGGATTTGTCTCAGATTTTACAGATATTAGAATCACAACAATAACAAACGCAAAAAGAGACCTCACAAATTATTTATGCCTGGTTCAATCTCAAAGACAATAACATGAAGCAACGAATACATTTAAAACAAACACATCACATACAAACAAACCGAAACCAAATTGGTAGTAACTTTTTAACTCCAAGTTTAAGATTCAGGCACGGTTTCTACAGCAGCTAAAGCAGCAGCGGCAGCTGTAGCCGCAGCAGCAGAGCGTTTGATAGAAGCAGATTTGATGAGATGATTGTAACTTCCTTTCTCCTTGAATAGCTGAGCAAAATGGTGCTTGCAATACAATATTCCCTCAAGAGCTGCGTAGTTCGATGGAGAAAGCGCACATCCTCCATGAGAACACTTGAAGCAAGATTTATGGTAACACAAGCTTTCCACAGTTACCTACAAAACAGAACAAGAAAGATATAAGAACTTACTCTGATATTTGATACAATATGCAAGGGTGAGAGTAGCTTCAAGCTTAACCTTTTCGATAGGATACACAGTTTTACTGCAAGTTGCGCATTTATCTTGTGTTCCAGAGAACATTCCAGCAACTCGGCTTGGTGTCTTTGTCTGAGAACAATCAAGAAGAGAATAGAGTCATGTTAACTGAATAAGAGCATGGAGTGTTTGTTAAGAGAAATGTTTACCAGTTCAGGAGTTGGCTTGTCAGACACTGGCTTTGCAGCTGTGAGTGCAAACAAAGATTGAAGAGTGAGACCACAAGTAAAAAAAGTTGGATCAAAGAGAAGGTGAAGAAAAGAGTTGCATACGTGACTGAAAGTTCTTGTTGAAGCTACCAGTCTCCTTAAAGAGCTGCTCAAAATGAGGCTTACAATACAACACACCTTCCATTGATGAATAATTACTCAGCTGCAACCAAAAAACCCATCAACACATTTCAACTTGGTGTTAAACCAACAATAACTCTCTTTAAATATCAGCTCTTCATGAATCACAATGCTAATAACTATATCTTTCAGCAATTGCTTAAAGGAAATTTCGAGATTCAAGCTCTACTGGCTACAGGTCTAATCTTGAATTCAGAATGAGAAAGTCCATGTAGAGCAAAAAAAAAGCTTACTTGAAGGGTGCTTTTGCAGTGAGAGCACTTGAAGCAAGACTTGTGAAAAGGAACTCCATCAGCTGAGAGAAGCTCCATTGGGTACACAGTCTTCTCACAGGCCGTACATTTCTGCTGTGTTCCTGTAAACGACATCGTTTTCCTTTGGATTCTTCACGATTATCGAAAGATCTCTAGTCTCAAAAAAGACCCTCTTCGTCTTCTTCTCTTTGCTTCACAACAATACACCAAAAAGCTCTAAACCATTTCAATACAATCACACATTCTTGACTATTTCCATCAATCCAACATATACAAACAAATCGATTGGTAAGTAGAAATTTGCATCAGATGATTAAATCAGAACAAAAGATCGTTATAAGAAATAACAAAAAAGGTGAAGTCTTTACCTATACTTGGATCTGATCAACGCAAATGCAGGATGAAACAAAAAGCGTAAAGAAGAAGGTGAAGAAGAAAGAAGATGAAAGGTAATGATGATTGAGCACGATGGAGATTATATTTAACAATGATTAGACTCTTTCTTTTATTTTATTTTATTTTATTTTATTCCCTTAAAATGTTGAGAGCTTTGGTGTATACAGTGGGGTTCCACTTTCGCCGGTCTAATTATTTACATTTTCATATCAATACACCAAATCATTCATTCTACATTATTATTATTATAAATTTTTAATCAAACAAAACAACCAATTCTAATTTTTATCTTCTGTACCTCACACTAAACTAAGGTTTTTAGTTATAAATTTTGTTTGTATGATTCCGTTTTTTCTACTTAGAAATTATTGTATTCATATATATCCATTGACTTTTTTTTCCTTCGGTTACATAAATATTACGGAATATCCTAATACCAAAGTTTTACTTAAAGAGTATATTCGTTTTTTTTTTTTAACGAAATTCTTTTTCCTTTTTTTTTTTTTTTTTTTAACTCAAACTACTTTCAATTAGCAATACCAATAGACATCATCATTATACAATACAGATTTTAATGAAAAAGGAGGCTTGTTATAGACATTAAAATCATTCAAACTCCTCAATTGTGATATTGCCAAGCAATCAGCTCCTCTATTAGCCATTCTTGATATCCAAAGAAACTCAACACCTTCAAACTTCTTAGACCACCATAAAACATCTCTAACCCAATTTGCCATACCAAATGAGACATGATCCCCTTCATTATCCTATGAATTATTTGATTATCCCCTTCAAATTGAACTCTCTTATACCCATGACACCAAGCTTGTTGCATCGCACATATCAAAGCCTTAAATTCTGCTTCTATAACACTTGATGCATCAGGTAGTTTTGAATGTCCCGCACCCTTAAAAGTTCCAATTGCATCTCTCATAATCCAACCACATGAAGTAATACCTGTTGAATCTGCATAGCTTGCATCATAATTTATCTTACACCAATTTGGCTTTGGCCGACTCCATCCGGAATTAGAGTAAGACGGTGAAAGGCTTTGTTGTAACACCATATTTTTTCTACCAGAAGGAACGGGATTTGTCTCCAACCAATCTTCATCATCAATACCTGCATTATGAACAATAGTCTCCCAAGATAGGAACTGCTGTCTAAAGAAACCATTATTTCTAGACTTCCATAACCACCAAAGAATAAACAAAGAAAAATGTTTAGAACCATTTTCAGTTAAAGAATCATTCCAATCTAACAGACAATTCATCTTATCCTGAAAACAGAACAAAGAACTTGTAAAATCAATAGAAGCAGTACTAAATCTCTGCCAAACATAGGATGTATGAGGACACATAAAAAACAGATGGTTTAAACTTTCCAAAGCACCACATCTTAAACACCTACCAATATATGCTATTCTTCTCCTAACTAACTCAGAACCAACAAGTAAAATATTAGACAACATTTTCCATAAGAAATGTTTTATCTTATTTGGCACATGACACTTCCAAATCTTCTGTTTCAAAGACACATTAACATCATTCTGCAAATTAATATTGTTGAAGTTATCTACATGTTTCCCAACCCAATATCCAGATTTAACAGTAAATTCACCATCAGTGGTATAATGCCAACCAACTGCATCAGAGCATTGAGCTCTAGTGAGCTTAACAGCCAGAACTATTTGAACATCATCTTCATGAATGAATTCATGAACAAGCCTACTATCCCAAGTTCCAGTGATTGGATCAATTAACTGAGTAACTTTTGTGATCTGACTCTGGTCTGGATCTCTCCTTCTGGGAGGTCTTGGTGGGCTTAAAGGAAGCCAATTATCCTCCCAAATACAAGTATTCTGACCATTACCTAATAAAACCCTTAACCCTTTTTGTAATAGATCCTTCCCTACCATGAGAGACCTCCAACCATAAGAGCTATTCCGAGATCTTTTAACAGAAAGCAATGTTTTTGTTGCATAATAACGGCCCTTTAAAACCTTAGCAAGCAGAGAATTTGGATACTTTATCAACCTCCAGCATTGTTTTGCTAACAAAGCATGATTAAACACCTCTAAATCTTTAAATCCTAAACCTCCTTCCTTTTTTGGTATAGTCATCCTATTCCATGCCCACCAATGCATCGATCTTTGATTCACCTTAGTATTCCACCAGTATTGAGCCACTGCCTTATCAATTTCTGCACAAATACCCTTAGGCAGCTGAAAACAGTTCATGGAGTATATTGGCATTGCTAGACCAATAGATTTCAGCAATATTTCTTTACCAGCTTCTGACAAAAACTTATGACTCCACCCCTCAGTCCTTTGTTTTATTTTTTCAACAATATATTGAAACAAATCAATTTTCTTACTGCCAAATTGAGCAGGTAATCCTAAATATTTATCATACCCCCCAACATTATGAATGTTTAAGAGGTTCCTAATCCTTGTTTTCATATCACATTGCACTCTACTGCCAAATGTGATGGCTGACTTTTGCAAATTTATCTTTTGTCCAGAAACTAATTCATATGTAGCAAAAATATTTCTAATTGCACTTGCAGAAGAGACATTTGCTTGGCAGAAGAACAAAGAATCATCAGCAAATAGAAATGATCTATTGCTGGACTGTTATTACTAATTTTGATTCCCCTTATCTTTTTATTTGCCACAGCCTGCTTAATAAGATGACTAAGCATCTCAGAACATAATATAAAAAGGTAGGGGGATAATGGATCCCCCTGTCTGAGACCCCTCTCTGGATTAAAACAATTGTAAGGAGTACCATTTAAAAGAACAGAAAAAGAAACAGAAGTTATACAGGACATTATCCACTTTGTCCAAACATCATGAAAACCCATTCTCCTTAAACAAATCTCTAAAAAACTCCATTCTAACCTATCATAGGCTTTAGAAATGTCTGTTTTAATGGCCATAAAGGAATCAGAGCACCTCCTCCTTACCTTTAAACTATGTAACAACTCATGAGCTAGAAGTACATTATCAGTTATCATTCTATTAGGCACAAATGCAGCTTGCTCTTCAGAAACTATAACAGGGAGAATTTGTTTTAGCCTATTAACTAGAATTTTTGATATTATTTTATAACTTACATTACACAAAGATATTGGCCTAAAATCATTCATACTAGGAGGATTGTCTATTTTTGGGATTAGACAAATATTAGTATGGTTTAGATCCTCCTCCAAAGATCCTGTTCTGAAAAAATTTATAATCATCTCACAAAGTTGTGGCTGAATATCACTCCAACAATTCTGATAAAACTCACATGTAAACCCATCAGGGCCAGGGGCTTTATCAGGAGCCATTGAAAACACTGCAGATTTAATCTCATCTACTGTAACAGACCTAATTAGATCCTTATTCATTTCTGCTGTGAAAACAGAGTGGTAATTACCAAATATTGCATTATGAGTAGCAGAGGCAGGACATGTACTCTTATAAACCTCCTTAAAATGATCCACTGCAATCCCAACAATATCAGAAACTTTCTTATGAACCACACCATTAGAGTCTCTAATTGATACTATTCTATTTCTAGATCTCCTAGATTTAGCAGCAGCAAAGAAAAACTTGGTATTTCTGTCACCAGTTTTTAACCAAGCATTCCTACTTTTAACTTTCCAGTATTTCTCCTCATTCAAATAAGCTTGTCCAAGCTGCCTCCTTAAATGAGAAATTACAGAAGTTGACTCACCATTAGCAATACTAATGTTTAACAAACCTTTTAATCTAACTATTTCCTCTGCAGAATTGCATTTATTCATCCTTTTCCATTTTGAAATATGTGATCGACACATACCTATATTACCAGTCCAAGTCTGTGCTGGTGTTAATTTCCAAAAGTCACTAATCATATCCTTAAAACCAGGTTTTTGGCAATAGACGTCCATCAAACTTAAATGATTTATGAGTACTGACTTGTTTAGTATCAAAAGAGGCAACTACTGGTCTATGATCACTAACCCCTAGCTCCAAAAACTCTGCTGACATTATAGGAAACACAGTAGAAGCTATTGAATTAGCTAACACTCGATCCAGACAGCAATAAACATCATGAGTTCCACGCTTACCATGCCAAGAAAATTTGTTTCCAATTGATTGAACATCCTCAAAATCACAAACTGAGTACAAACTCCTAAACTCTAGAAAAGATCTCTCTGGTCTTAATATACCACCATATTTTCACTATTAAACCTTATCTCATTGAAATCACCAATGGCAATCCAGGCATCTTGCCTTGTTAGTGCAATGTCCTTTAGTGTAGACCATATTAAATGTCTTAAATTATGATTAGGATGGCCATACACACAAGACAAAAAGAAAGAACTTTCATTACTTTGAACATGAAGGTCTACAAGATTTAAAGAAGAAACTAAAACAGAAACAGAGAGATGAGGCTTCCACATAACAACTAAGCCTCCACTTAAACCTAAAGAAGGAACAATACAACTAGAAGAAAAACCTAAATCAGCTACTATGCTATCCACATAACCAGATTGTTGTTTAGTTTCCATCAGGAAAATGATATCTGGGAGGTGAAATCTATTCAACTCCTTTAGATGTCGAACTGTGAGGTCATTTTCCAATCCTCTACAGTTCCAACTTAACATCTTCATGGGGTTGGTGGTGGTATAGGGCCCACCGCGCCTCCAAGTTGATTAGCACCCACAAAAACATCAGAAGACTTTGTAAAACCTGTCCCAGATGAACCTGCACCTCCACCATCCTCATTTGTGCCAGCTAAATCCATAAGCTTTCTCTTCCTTGAGATGACTATTGCCAGGTCCATCATGTTGGCAGTATAGAAAGAACTTGCCTCATGATTAATATCACAATCCACAGCAACAGGAAAGTGCTCCCCTTGAGCCAAGTCCTCAACAATCTCCTCTACAACACCTTGATGAAGCTGCTGCTGATGATCCTCTACCATGTGATTGAGTTCTTCCATCATCTCATTAACATGATGTTCAGCCTGAACATGTGCATTAGGTTGAGGTTCCTCATCCTCCTCCGGGTCAAGCTCCTCAATGACTATACCTCCATTCACAGGTTGAAGATGACCAGCATCATCATCACTACTATCATCATCTGGGAAGTTATTTGGACCACCATTTTGGATCAAACAAGCTCCTGAATCATGTGTCATTAACCCACAAGCCACACAAAATCCCCTCAACCTCTCATACCTCAATGTAAGCACAGTGTTCTCTCCTATAGAGAACTGGAAATTTTGCTGAAACTTTAAAGGTACAGCTACATTCCAATTGAGTTTAACTCTCACATACTCAATTCTTGAATCAGAGGGATCATAATCAACCTCCATCAGATAACCTAGAGCTCTACCTATAACAGAAATGACTTGAAGATTCATGAACTGGAATGGAATTCCCCTAATTTGAACCCAAAAAGGAATGAATTGGAGATCTAAAGGAGTTAAATTAGGTACCCCCGAGTTAGCACCAGCATTCTATCTGCAAAAGCCCATGGCCCCCGACGAATGACACTCTCCATTAGCTCCTGGGAAGGGAAGATGAATTGAAAACGCCTACCCTCAATAAGTCTGCCATGAACAATTCCTGCCAATCCCCAATTCCTTGGCATTGATGCAAAAATTGCCTGCAGGTTCTGCTTCCGGGGCATTAAAGGTCTACCAATTAAGCTAAACCGGTTGTCAGCAATGGCTTGATCAAGCAATTCAGGAGGAAGGACAATTGGCGGATCATTGATTCCTAAATCAATGTCCTGAATAGCACGGCCCAGATTTTCAGCCATTGTGCTCGTAACTGAGAGAAGAGATGGAGAAAAATTGGGAAATAATTGGAACTCGCAGAAATTGAAAGCGTAGAATGTTTTATCATATAACAGCAAGAACCAGTTTTGATTTTCAAGAACAAACAAAATCGCAGTGAATTTATAGAACCTGTTTTGCAGTTGAAGTTCATCACTCCAGATCGTGGCATCATGGGTGGAGATAACTGACCAAATACTCCACGATTCCACTGAAACCGCAGCCATTTCGCCATTGATTGCAAGCATCCACCTTCGACTGAAGATCCGATGCCGAGATTTCACATTCCGGCCAAAAACCGGAAAAATCGCCCGTAAATTCGCCTTAACCGTCATTATGTGTAATATTATTAAAATTTAAAGCAAGTATATTCGTTTTTAATTCTAAAAGAAGGCACTGAAATTTAATATGCCGAATTAATACAGCATATTAAAATAGTTTCGGTTAATTACCGATAGGAATTTGGATATTTTTTTGGTAAATGATAATATGAAAGTTGTTGTGAAAGTGTTAACTTCTAATTGATAATGATCGACCAATAGGTCTCTATATAC
>OVBE01004635.1:0-23489 GCA_900406425.1 Iberis pinnata | reverse complement strand
CTCTGCAGTATAACCATCAAAGTTCAGATTATCCCCATCGATAAACTCTGTTACACGCACACTTTCTAGACCAGCTTCTTCCTTGTTACTTGCAGGGGCTGCGACATCTACATCAACTGAGGCACCAACACAATCACGGCGTCAAGGTCGGAGTTTTGGTCTCCTCTCAGCCATTTATCTATCAAGTAACCAGAATCAATTTAACAAGCAATTGATCTACTAATGGAAAACAAAACTAATTTAATAGCAAACTGATTAAAGGCACACAAAACTGATTGAATACCAAATTTAACAACCATAATCACTTTAGCAAATACGTTTTACAGAAACTTCAAACAGGTTTCGATACAAAGCTGTCTTGTGAGATAGATTTAAAAAAGATGCGAAACGAAACATATTCGCATAGAAATTGAAGACCACATTCGCAAATCAGAACTACTGCACACAAATTTTCGCACCGAAACGAAACAGATTCGCACAGACCAAATTTGAAAACGTATATGAAATTGATAGAAACAAACCTATACTCACTTCAAACCAGGAGATTTGAAGCTTCTTCGACTCGTGTTCTTTGAGCTTCTTCGATTTACAGATTAGGGCACAACAAAGCAAAGAAGATGATGAACAATGATTTTTGATTTCTCAAAGGATTTTCTCGTTTCTTATGTTTGTAAAACGCAACATCTTGGCTAATTGGTTTAATTAACGTTTACAGTAACAGAGAGTTAACAGTGTTTATTAGATTTAATGGTTGACTAAACCTAGGTCTAAAATGGATAAGTCAACGAAAAGTTTGGGATTTAAATAGACTCTTACGAAAATATAGGATTTAAACGGCTTACTAAAGAGTTCAGGATTGTTTTGACCAAAATTTAAAAGTTCGGGATTTAAATGACATTTTTCCCAATGCTAATCTAGTCAATAGTTTTCTATTTTTTTTAAGAGGAATTTTGTGAAATATCATATAAGAAAATTTATATTTAAAACATATTGTATACTTTTATTTTTGCAAAAATATTGTTAAAAATATTTTTGATTTAAAATATCACATATTTAAAATTGAGTTTTGAATGTTTAGAATTTGAATTTTGGTTTACTAAATAAAATTTAAACTTTAGTTATGAAAGTAATGGAGTTTGATTTTGGACGTTTAGTGTTTAAATTTTATATTTTAAAACTTCTTTAAATTTATGATATTTTTGGGTTAAAAATATTTCGTGGTATTGGTATAATTTGGAAGTATGTGATATTTTTGAAATATATCTAATAGTTTCTAGTATTTTTGAGAATACCTTTTTTTGTCACATTCCTCTTTGGATAAAGCAACAACTCAAACTCTATAAATGTGAAAAAATGCATTCGCGTAGTGAGTGACCATATTCTATTTTTAGTTCGATAACAAAGATGATAACTACTAAACCACTTATTCTTTTTCTTATAAGGAAAAATTATAAAATTATAAAATCCTTAATTTATCTTCGATTCACGAGTTGCCTTCAGTATTCCACCGGTTCTTATGAGGAGATTCACCATAGAATTTCATTGGGAAGGAAAAAACCGATAATGGCGAGGAAGAAAAAATCGCTTAAAAACAAATCGTTTCAGAAAAAATCGACTTTTGGAAGAAAAACAAGACAAAAAGCCCCGATAAATTTATGATACGTACCCATTTTTTAAATTTACAAAAATTTCTTAAATTTACGAAAATTTCTTAAATTTATGAAAATTTCTTAATTAAGAATCGATTCTGGTGTGTTAACCAGTTTTTTAGTTTTAATTAGTATTAAAGGTAAGAAATCCATTATTGGAGGTGGTATAAGAAGTTAGCCGAGCGTTTTTAATCTAGCGACAGTGTTGGTAGTGAAAACTTCATAACATCTAAAAGTTTAATTTATGTCAGTGTTGTATATAATATTTATATTGTAAAGCTAACTTGGGATGTTCTAGAGATAAAGTCTGCGGATTTAAAAATATCTTTGAACACCATATTGATATATCAAAGCAACGATCTTAACAATAAGTTTAAAAAGATCAAAGACTCTTAAACTTTACTACTACAATTTCAAATCATTAACAACTCTACAATATGTCGAAGAAAACATATAGGTGTGCCAAAAGAGGATAGAACAACAATGTTCAGATATGAATCACCAACTTAGGGCTGGTCTTGAGGCTAAACAAAAAAAAACACGAGCATGCGGTCTATTTTATATTTTCAAAATTTTAATTTAAGAACTGTCCTGTTTTTTTAAATTTTATTTTAAAAACTGATAAAAGTTTTTTATTTTATATTGCGGTCTACAAAATATCAGGACCGACTCTATTCACCATCTACAATAACGACAAATTCAATCGTAAAAAAAATAATAAAAATAGCATAATGCAAACTCTAATAAACCGTAACAAATCTTTAAAGTACTCAAGTTAACATTAAAAATATGATGAGTTAACATTTGGATTTGGTTATAAGATAAAGGAAAGCAAGTTGTGTACAAGTTATCATCACTTCATTATTTTTACTATAATACAAGCATAATCATTCGCTATAGAAATATATATAAAAAGTTAACAGAGTTTAAGTTAATGATTGATATGTTATGATCTAAAGACCTATAAATATTTAGGATGATATAGTAAGTTTTTTTGATAATGTTATTTTTTCTTTAAACAATGTAAAATAGTCAGTCAAATTTAGGAGTGGACATTTGAATATTCGGTTCAGTTTCAAGATAAGAATCATTTGGTTTTTGTTTTTTCGGATTTTAGATTTTAATACCCAACCGATTCTTTTGAAATTTTTGGTTTGATACCAGTTTGGTTCTTATCGGTTCCAGGTTGATTCAGTTAATTATTCGAAATTTTTGGTTCCTAATTAGTTCCGAGTATTTTATACTCGAAATAATCAAAATACCTTAAAAACAAAAAATATCCAAGAAAACAAAAAATCACTCGAAAGAAACAAAAAAATACTCGAAAAACAAAAAGAAAATGAACTGTAAAAATGTTACCTAGAAAACAAATTACCCGAAATTAGTTTAACATATCCGAAATTATTTTAAAGTACCTTAAAAAATATTCAAAACAACAAAAAACTTGGTTCTTCGGCTCTATCCATCGGTTCTCGGTTAAATTATGGTTCCTACCTGGTAACCATGATTTTTCATCTCATGAACCATCGGATAATTTGGTGAAATCAGAACCAATCCAGAACCGTTTTTTTATGTTCTTCGGTTCTAGTTTTTTGCCACAAACTTAATTGTATTGATATCTATAACGTATCCATTACATCAACACTCTAAATATTGTTTTATATTGTCTATTTTATACTAACCACATAATATGGATTTTAGTACCAACCATATAACAAATGTAAAAAAATATGAAAAGAGGACAATCAGTGAGTGAGGTAATTGATTAGTAAGTAGACTTTAATATCATAGCTTATTAAGTTATTGTTTTAATTTGTTTATTTTTATATTTATTTATAAGTTCACCAATATAAATATCTGCAGTATCACGTGTTTTGTGTGATATAGCAAATAGCAATGATGAAGAGATATATTATTCAAAATTCTTTTGTCGATATCAAATAAGAATTACATTTTTAAAAATCAGTTACTTGAATTCGCTCCATACGTTTATGCATCTTGTTTTTTTAGGTTTATATATATTATGCATCTCTTATTCACATAAAATTATTGGAAAAATCTGGAAAGTTCATATATTTCAGTAACATATAATATTAAGGTTATATACTATTTCTATAAGAATATGTTACAGGAAACTTTGCAGTAAGTTATTTTGCTATATATATAGGTTGTGTGATGATTTTTTATTATTATTTACATTTAACTTTGTATTCTTTTCACATAGTTCGAAAATAGTATTTGTATATATATATATTAATTTTTATCGAACATTAACTCAATAGTTCCCACTTGGCAGATACGCAAGATTTTGTATGACGTTTGTCTCATCGAAACATTTTGTTCTTTTACTGCGACAAAAAAAATATTATTATCTATGCAATCGATATTTAATTTTGTTGAAACTCCAAATATTTATCTATGATATTTTTTGATATTCAAAGTTAGATCTTAGATATTTTAAGTTAAAAATATTTTTTCGTTATTCCATATTGAACTCGAAACACAAAATAATCAATCTCTTTGTACTATCATTAAGCCACTAGCTTTTGATAAATGCAGCCGATATTAGCTTTTAACATTTTCAAATATCTACTTGTTGACTTTAAAACATTTTTATTAATAATTTTTTTGTCTAAAAGACTCCTAAATACAATTTACCTTATTAAAATGGATACTTTTAAAGTTACTCTATATAATGTTATTTAATATGTAAATTATAGTGTATTTGAATAATGGGTGCTAAGACCATGTGCAATGCAAATTTCTTTAAAAAGAGTTTTAATTTTTTAATTTAAAAAAAAAAATATAAGACCAACTGTGGACTGCCACGTGTTAGTGAGATCCACGAACACTGGTAAAAACGGATTTGAATTAGGAGCCAAAAAATTGAACTCTTAGATTTTTGGTGGGCCTCGTGCTCTTAGAACTCCTTTAAAACCTGCAATATTTATGCTCTAACATTGTAATTTGTTAGGAGGTGGACGTAGTAAGATAATTAGTTTCTTTTATCCAAGGATAGGCCCAAAAACGCAACTTCAAAGTCTCATAGTACATTCCAATAAAACAAATCTTACAGACCATCGATGTTCCATCCAATTTTACGAAATGGATCATCACATGTATTTCTTCGGCTTGGTTTTCGGTACAAGTGAATGGGGAATTATGTGGGTTTTTCAAAAGTGCAAGAGGACTTCGGCAGGGATGTCCATTATCTCCTTACCTTTTTGTGCTCAGTATGAATGTGCTCTCTCTGTTATTAGACAAAGGGGCTGCGGATGGACGTCTTGGACCACATCCAAATTGTCAAAACCCGTGTATAACCCATCTATGTTTCGCTGACGATATTTTGATTTTCACATATGGTGCAGCCGAATCAATGAAGGAGGTATTGGCTATTTTGGATCAATTTAAAACTGTGTCGGGCCTCCAGATAAATTTGGCAAAATCTACTCTGTTTTCCTCTGGTCTCTCTAGAGATGAGCAGAACAGAATCTCCACGCAATTTAATATCCCGATTGGAGTTTTACCTATGCGTTATCTTGGTGTACCGCTTACTACAAAAAGACTAAGTTCTGTTGATTATGCATTGTTGATTATTCGCTCTAAACTACAAAGCTGGTCAGTTCGTCTCTTGTCTTTCGCGGGAAGATTACAATTGCTTACTTCGGTTATCAATAGCATTACAAATTTCTGGTTATCGGTGTTCCAACTACCTGATAAATGTTTAAAGGAGATTGAAAGACTAATGTGTGCATTCTTATGGTCAGGCCCTTCTTTAGAGTCTACAAAGGCAAAGGTGGCTTGGATTGACCTATGCTATCCTAAATCCGAGGGTGGTCTAGGTTTCAAAAATCTCTCACTTGTTAACAAGGTTTTTGGTCTAAAGCTCATATGGCGTATTTTATCATCGGCGAATTCCCTTTGGGTTGATTGGGTTAAAGTTCACTTGATCCGTAGAAGCTCGTTTTGGTCTACCGCAACTAATAAGGGCTCATGGATTTGGCGACAGTTATTACAGTTACGAAGCTTAGCTTTTGAGTTCACAAAAATTGAAGTTGGTAATGGCTTATCCACTTCATTTTGGTTCGATAATTGGTCCACACTAGGTCGCTTATTTGATGTGGTTGGATTTAGAGGATTTCGGGCCTTGGGGATCCCGAAAGAATCGACCGTAGCTGAAGCAAGCTCTACAGGTTGGGTCTTCAGATCGCAACGATATCCTCCACTTGCCTTGCTCACTGATTTTCTTGTGACGCAACCAGTCCCGGACCAGCAACTCTCGCGGGATCTTGTCCTCTGGAAAGATAGTAATAATAATTATTCATCAAGTTTCAAGTTTGGTAAAGTCTGGAACCAATTACGTGAAGTCAAGAGTGTTGTACCTTGGGCTAAACTCATCTGGTTCACTCATGCTACACCCAAGCATTCTTTTATCTCTTGGCTTGCAATGCTTAATCGTCTTGCAACAGGGGACCGCATTGCCTATTGGAACTCTAATGTGTCGATATCGTGTGTCCTTTGCACATGTCCATTTGAAGATCACAATCACCTCTTCTTTGAATGCCAATACTCCTCAACCGTATGGAAGCTCGCTCACGGCTCTTTACTTGCACCTTCAATTCTCAATTGGACAAGACTTGTCTCTGAACTATCTAGTAATGCTTCCTCTGCTCGTCTCCTTCTCCTTAAGCTGATCTTCCAAATCTCTATACACACCTTATGGCGCGAACGTAATCTTCGACGTCATGGTTCCACTCCTCGTCCGCCGGTTTTCTTGGCTAAGCAGATCGCACAAATGACCAAGAACAAGATATCATCTCTTCGTGTCTATGGTCTTTTGCCTTTTCAAGATCTATTACAATTGTGGTTTAGCTCTAGAGAGTAATCTTTTATTATTTATTACTGATTAAAAGCTCAAACATGCTTTAACAAGTTTGTAAAGGTTTTTTTTTGTTGAAATATAGTATCACATTACAAAAAAAAAAAAAAATCAAATTATTCTTACATTCCTCTATAGAAGTTGATTGAAAAATTTTCAATCTTGGCTAAGTTGATTAAAATCTTCATTTTGATCGCTTTTGATGTTTCATAAACATTATAATATGGAACACATATGTAATGAGTTGGTCTCTACTTTGCATGTTGTGGCTTTAGGCCGAGCATTATGTGTAGCCAAGAAAAATGCACATTGTGAAAGGATCAAACATATTAGTAGGAAGTTGCATTTCACAAAGGATATAATAGCTCAAGGGAAAATGAAGGTTTCGAAAATGTCAAAGAAATCTGCAAATATTTTCACAAAGGTTAGTTCCGGTTAATAAGTTTAAAGAAGCTTTGAAAGTTCTTGGAATGGTCAGACATTGATTGTGTTTGACGTATTTTAAGAATGATCAATATTAAGTGGAAATAGTTGAGTATTGGTGTTGTGGATCAGCTTAAAATAGTTTGTACTTTGAGAAAATATGGTAAAGTAGGTGATGGAACTTGAGAAGATTCGGTTACGATCTTCTCCGGTTTGGAAGTTGTTGGATCTAGGGTCGAAGGTCTCTTGATTTGGGTTCGTAGCCGAAAGGATAATTACAAAGAAGGTTAGGTCGTCGACAGATCCGACGAGCTCACTATGAATAGGAAGTTTAAAGGTTTGAGTTCTCTCTAACTTCTCTCTAAAATTTGCGGACTCTTTCTATGTAAATCCTCATCTTCTTTTTATAATGTTCATTCGTCACATTTAGCTACGCGTGACAGGTAGGATCCTATCTTCTATGCCGGCGAATCAGTACATAAGTCACTGTTTCTCCGAGTCGTAAGGAATAGGTCCACTGTTATTTCGGCGCTGTCACCGATCTCGTTGTGGTCTTGACTTTTCTAGTGTGGACTTTTCTAAGTAAACTTGTACATAGTCCATTGGGTTTCTGGGTGCATCCCATATCCTACATAAGTTACTTATTGATTCATGGTTTAAAGATTAGTTTAAACCAATTAGCTAAGTGTAACTGATTTCGCTATAATAACATAGGTCATGTGTATGTGTTGTCCTTTGGATTTTGTGTCATTGGAATTTTAAGGAAGTAGAGAGAGGACTGTTACGTGGGAGACTCACATGAAACATGTTATGGTTTCTAAATTAGGAACTAATGATCAAAGAGGAAGAGTTGGGTCCAAAGCTATATATTTTCATCTTCCCTTCACCTTATAATATCCTATAACAGAAGAAAAAAAAACATACCTATAATATATGGATTATTTACTTACTATACGTGTATTGCAGATATGCAATTTTTAAGATTATTTATTTAGTAACGTCCATAATTAATTGGTAAATTATTTCGTATTTTTGTTTTTGAGGTTTAAACAAACTTTAGACAAAAAAAGCGTAAAACGTATTACATAGCATTGCATTGCAATGTCACCGTGTGTGAAGATTCATGTGAGCAGAATCGATCCTGAGATTTTAAATGCCGCAATATAAAATAAAAAATGTAGGCCAATTTTCAAATTGAATTTTTGAAAATGAACTGATTCATAAAATAAAATTTTGAAAATAGAAAATGAACCGCAAGCTTGTGTTTGCTCTATTTGGACACAAGATCTATATGTGATATCAGCGTTTTGCATAACATAAAAATCAATCTATAAACAATTTTTATAATACAATAAAATATAATTGTGTGGAATAATAACTTCACGTTTATTTAATGAATATATTATACACCAATAATATTAAAGAGAACTTCATGGACCACCATTGGTTAACTAGTACCAAATAGACCTCATCTCTTCTCTTTTGTTTCCATTTTTAAAAGTCATTCACATGTCAATTACTTTTTCTTATACATTAGTTACATTACTTACAATGCTAACACTCTAGCCGAATTAAGTGTCATTTATCTTCTTCTTTTCTTCTTCTTTTGCTGGATACAACTACAAGAACATATTTAGTTCTGCAAGTCACATAATCAAAGGAAAAATCAAAGAAGCTCTAATGAGCTTTGAGTCTTTTAGGAATTCTAAACTATTTTTTTGTCGTTTTGATCTCTCTATTATAATGGATCGACCCAATAATTTAAACATTATTAAAGAGAAAATTGCTTTCGTTTAGTGTGTGTATAAATTCGATTATTGGTTTGGTAAAAACACGGCATAAATTACAACCACTAGGTCACTTATTTTTTATTCTAAATTATTTATCTTTTCTAATTTAATGAACTTTGAACTAAGCTTATTTTCTGGATTAGTCTATACACATGTAACCGTTTAATTAAAAAAACAAAATATTTGTGCAAAAAATTATGATATATAACCATTTATTTTCCATTAACAATTTGAATATTTTCTTAGTTTTGATTTATTTTGTTGTAGTTAACATTTATTTACAAGACATAATATAGTAAGATAATGTAAAAAAAAATTGTCAACAAGGTAATATTAAATTAAATAAATTAAAAGTTGTTACACCGTCGATTTCTATTGAGTGGATGTACTAATATATCAGAACTTATAAAATTACCCCAAAATTTTGACAACTGTGATGCCTAAAAGAAACAAATGCTTCAAAATAATTAATTCTGATTTCTTCTAAATAATATAAAGGAAACAATAGCGAGAAGAAATTAAAATTATAGAAGCTCAATATCATTAAATATGAAAATGGAATGGAGACTTTTAGTGAGAGAAACAACCCCAAAAATGTTCATTCATGGCAAAGGAAATTTTAGGGTTTCTCATTCTCTCTCTCTCTCTCCTCTTTGCAAACTCTTGTTATTAAGAAGAGAGGTTCATTGATTGGTTAAACTATAAATTTTAATTTCAAATTTCACTTCAAAAGACCTCTTTCTTGAAAAAGCTCAAACATTGCTGCACCAATCTTAGCAGGTGACTCAACCACCTTAACTCCAGCATCTCTTAGGCTCTTTATCTTGTCTTGAGCCGTGCCTTTACCGCCAGAGACAATGGCTTCATCCAAACAAGATTTAAATTTCGGGTCGAGTGAGAAGCCGTTAATGGAATTGAAGAGCCAAGTATGGTTTATTTACCTCCAGCATGACCCATTCGACGACCGGGTGGTGCAGTAAGTCCAGCAATGAAAGCAACTACAGGCTTATCTGTACCACTTTCCTGTTTGATTCAAAAAACCGACAATTTTGAACTCTAGAAATGGCATCTCTCATTTTCCGAGAAAGAAGTATTGTGATTACCTTTATCAAAGCAGCTGCATCTTCTTCTGCAGTACCACCGATTTCTCCGATGAGCACTATACCTGAAAATAAGTAGACCCTTTCTTAGTTACAAGAACAAAGATGGAGTCTTTCACTAATGTACAGAACAGAGCGTGAAATATCGATAAACAGAAAAGAAAGACTGCGATATTCACAAAAACTCGAGTCTATTACTGCAAACTAATCACATTCTTCTACATTATGGTGTCTAGAAGTTAAGACCTTCGGTTTGTGGATCAACAAAGAACTTCTCCAAGCAGTCAACAAAATTTGTTCCGTTAAAAGGATCGCCACCAATTCCTACACACGTAGATTGCCCCAGACCTACTGCCGTAGTTTGGAAAACCTGCCAAAAAGCAACCATTAGAACTTCTTTACAAGCAGATCTTTGAATTAGGCGAAAAGCTTAATCTAACAATAGGAACTAGTATCAAATCTTTAGGTAAAACAACCAATAACATTAATTCTCTAATTCCTCATGAAGCCATCTGGATTTAACTGAAAGCTAAAGGCCATGGAGATTATAAGTTTAGAAAGACAAGAGACAAAGAGAGCGAAACATGAAGGTAACACAAAGAACCTTACAGCTTCATATGTCAAAGTTCCAGATCGTGAAACAATCCCTATCTTCCCCGGCTTATGGATGTATCCAGGCATGATACCAATCTTGCATTCACCAGGTTTAATAATCCCAGGACAGTTAGGACCAATAAGCCTAGTTTTTGATTGACTATTAAGAGCAGCCTTCACACGAACCTACATCACAAAAGTCAATAGAGCCATTTACATTACTCTGCAAAGTAAACCTACATCACAAGAGAAAGGCATAAGCAATTATTACCATGTCATGTTGAGGTATTCCTTCAGTAATACAAACAATAAGATCTAACTCAGCAGCTACACCTTCCATGATAGCAGCAGCCGCAAAAGGCGCAGGAACATAAATCACAGAGGCGGTAGCTTTCGTCTCGGCTTTAGCTTCAGCAACTGTATTAAACACAGGAAGACCTAAATGTTCTGTTCCACCTTTCTTCGGTGTCACTCCAGCTACCTATTAACAAACAATCAGCTTATCAAAAACTCAAATGCACATATCAATCTAATTCAAAGTGAAATACAGTATCATATGATCTCAATTAAGAAACATTTAAAGGTTCACAATAAGAACAGTTTATCAAGCAGAAACGAAACGAGAACGGTTCCGATCAATGTAAAGCTCATTGAGTTACATTAAACATTCAATCGGAATTGCAAAAAACCTAAAATAGGAATCGAGAGTAAAATAGGTACATTGAATTTAACACAATACCATTTTGGTGCCGTATTCAATAGCTTGTTCAGTGTGAAATGTCCCGTTCTTTCCGGTAATTCCTTGGCAGAGGACGCGGGTGTTTTTGTCGACGAAGACTGCCGCAGGAGGCGGAGGAGTTGTTCCGAAGGAGCGAGACTGAGTCAACGAAGTTAGTGAGCAGCATGACTGATACACCTCTGAACTACCGCCGCCGACGCCGACGCCGGGAAGGGGAACTTTGGAGGAGAGAGATCCGAGAAGTCTAGTGACTTGCCTAGACATGACTGTAAACTTCGTCTTTCGACGATCTAAACTCTAAACCTACGATTCGGAATTTTCAAGCGGTCTTTGTTTCTGAGAATAAGAATCGGCCGTCTAAAGTGACGAGCGCTTATGGGCCCATTTCTATTTGAGAATTTCGCTTAAAAAGCCCATTCGAAAACTAAAGAAATGTCAAGAGTTTTGTTTTCAAAGAGAATGAAATTGGTTTAAAAATCATTAAAATTAATTTTGTATATTGGTATTTTTTGTTCATTCACATGAACCATTCATCGTTCACATAAACCATTTATAGTTCACAAAAACAATTTATCATTCACAAGAACAATTCACATTCATCATTCATAGAAAATTCATCATTCAAAAAACAAAAAAAAGTATATATATACAAAAACTTTTATAAAGTACCTTTTTAGCAAATTATAAAAATTTTAAGTATCTTATTACCAAATTTTCTCTTAAACTAATAGTATGAATGCTAATTAGTATTTACAAACCATTAAACTTATAATATATGATTTCAATTCAGATTTAAAAATATTTTTTAATAACAAAAATTTCATCTTTATAAAGTATACACTATAAAATCCATTTAAGCCGATTTTAAAATTCATGTGCAATATTTTTTGTCATTTTTAATTTTTTAGATCATAGCGATCTAGTCCAATAGCTCAAACTCTATTAAAAAAATGATTTTTCATGAGTGATGAGAATTTATATATGATCTAGTGAAAAGCAATTGATATAGTAATTATTAAGCCATTTCTTCTTCTTCAAATTTGCATGTAATTTTTTTTTTTTTTTGAGGTTAATTCTTTTTTATAGGTCACCATTTGGACCACAACAGATCAATCAAATAGTCAGTTCCTGCATAATAGCAGACAATTCCTACACTATCATAGGCACGAGGACTCGATCCGGGTGGGATGGTGCTATCTGCCTCATGTGGACTTTTAAAATACCCAAATGTACATAATTTTTCTTTTTCATGATTTGAGATCTTATAATTTATACATTTACATGTACGTTATAAAAGTTTAGAGCCATCAATCAATGTTTGGACTTTGGTCAGGCTACATTGCAATTTGTAAAGCACATAGCGAATTTAATTTTCTTATGAATTAATTTGATAAACCATAAATTATACATACAATTCTAATAGCCTTTTTTTTGTTGTTGCTCAAATCTGTTTATTAATTTTCTTAAGAATTATATGATCAAATATGGTGTAGGTAAGTAACCTAGAGAAATGATCTAAAAGGGGAATGTAGGAAGTTTCTTATCAGCAAGAAAATGGCGAACAATCTGAAGAGCTTCTTTAGGTTTAAATGTAGGAACTTGATGTCCAGCTCCTCTCACCGTCACAAACGTTAGTCCGTCGTATTCCACCGTCCATCCACCAACCTGTAAAAAAAGATTTATATTTTAACACTATTGATACCAAGTTAAACACCTTTATCAAAATCCGACCCCATAAACCGAATGCCTAGTTCGGTGAAAATAGGACTAACGTCGAGTTCGGCCCATAGATTTGAATCTTGGTCTATAAGGTCAAATCAACGAATATCCATTTTTTTGTCACTATTTTGGTCACAACAGGCCGGTCCAATAGCCAGTTCATGTATAATTGCAGGCAATTTCTACACTATCGTAGGTACGGAGACTCGATCCCGGATGGGGTGGTGCTACTTGTCTCATGTGGACTTATGAATGCCACTAGGCCAATGTCACTTTCCAATCAACGAATATTCGTTAAAAAAACTTAAATGGCTAACTTAAAACTAATGTTAATATTATTTTTTGTCAACATTTGGGTCATAACATGCCGACCCAACAACAACCAGCTCCTACATTATTATAGGTGTTGGGACTCAATCTCAGATAGAGTGGTGCTACCTGTTGTAGACTCTCTGATATAAATAATTAAATATCAAAGACACGAAGTTCATTTCGCTTAAACGAGATTAATTTAAGATTTGATCTAATATTTGCAATATTTCAAACCACCCATAAATTATGATTAAACCCAAACCTATGACTAATCTCGTGATTCAACAAACACAATTACTCAAAATAGAAATCAAGAATTAATAACTAAGTTATGAACCAAACCTGTAGTTTAGAGAACCAAGGAGTCCAATCTTGGACTATCTTAAGACCAAGCTTCTTTAATGAGTATCTAGTTGAAGTTACTGGGATTCTTCCATCTGTATCTCCACTTTTTAACCAGAAAATTTAAACCGGTTAGGGATAGTTTTTAATTACATTTTTACATATATAAAAGACCAATGAGTATGTAGGTGGTAATACCTGAAAACCCATACACGTAAACCGGCAGAAACAAGTGTTCTTAAAGTAGGAAGCATTGAAATAGGAGCATCAGACCAGAACGAGATACTGTCACTGCACATTAGGACAACCATTTGCATTGGTTTAAAAGGCAGAGTCGGTGTTGAGACCAAGAAGAGTAAGCACAAACTTGCGACTCATTTTAAATTTTCAAAATTTTATTTCTAGAACCAGCTTATTTTCAATTTCTTATTTTAAGAACCGGTCCATGTTTTTCATTTTATTTTGCTGCTTTTAAAATCTCAAGACCGGTTCTGATAAGAGTTAGTAGCAATCTCAATATGTTACATGCATGTAGGTGTGTGACAAAAACTATCAAAGTATCAATTTATAAACCGAATCCGAAGGAGAGTAAACCGATTTTATTCATTCTATTTTCTTAAGAGTTAGTGACGAAATTCGGTTTTGGGGCAAAATTGATGGTTTAAATATCCGGTAATTTATAAATTGAACCTAACAACATATTGAACATACTAATACCTGCAATGAGTCCAACGGTAAGGGATGTTGGTAACATTAGCATGAAGTGCCTCTTGAACATCTTTCCTATTCAAATACTCTTCTGTATATCCTTCTAAACATGGATCGTATCCGGCCGCCATTCTCCTCCATCCTTCCTATATACATCATCAAATCATAACCGGTTCAATAAAATCCGTTACAATATAACAATAAAAAGTCTCGACTACCAACTCTTCCTAACTTAACAAAAAAAAAAACATTTACATTGTGAGAGATAAGGCGGGGTCGGAATACGCCCCTGACAGCAGGAAGGGGGCGGGTTCCGGCCAAGGATTGAGAAACAAAGGAGTCATTTGTGGTGGGGACACATTTTGGAGAGTAGAGACTATACATGTCAAGGATCTTGTATAAATCAAAATACTCATTTAAAGCTCCATTGCATTCATTGGACACATTTTTAATTTTAAAATCGCAATGTTGATTCACTCTCTTGTACAATCCATCTGATATCACAGCATGATCCCAAGCGTAATCAATCATTCCCTTTTGATCTGTTTCATCGTCCAACAATGCATTTCCTATCTGTATATATTTACACAAGTCGAATATTTCATCATGATCTTTAAATTAGAATATTGCAACAAGGACCGGTCTTGAGATTTTAAAGACTACAATCTAAAATGAGGCAATTCTTAAACTAAAATTTTTAAAATAGTCGTTTCATAAACTAAAATTTTAAAAATAAAAATAGACCGCAAGTTCGTGTTTGATATACTTGACCTCAAGACCGATTATGGTTGGAACAACTAGCTATTGTTTGATACAAGAGTGTACAAATTTCCCGAATTGAACTTAATCGTCGTAAATCGAATCGAATTACCCGGGATCGAACCCAAAAAATGTTATTCAAATGGAAAAAAAAATTTCTATAATGAATTTTAAAAACCCGAACCCGAATCACCGTCGAATAATATAAAAAACCAATTAGAAGTACTCAAATAAATTGAAGTAACAATGATGATTATAATTTTATTAAAAATATAAAACACATTAAATATATTAAAAATACATTAAAGTATACTAAAAAATTATCTTATTGTTTAAATTATTTTTAATTATTTGTATTTTTTTGTCTAAACGCTATCGAACTAAATTTTTAGAACCTAATCAAAATAAATAATTTTTTCTAAAAGGCATCGAATTTTAAAGAACTCGAATAATCAGAAATCGAATAACTTAAATCAAAATAAAACTAAACCGAATCGATATAAAATTTAATTTCAAATGATCCTATTTTTTAATAATCGAATAACCCGAAAACAAATTTAACCAAATGCACACTCCTAATTTGATATTAGAAAATCTCTTACCATTAAACCCTTGAGGTTAATGAATTCTTTCTTTGGTGCAATCTTGTTTTGATTGTAGATAAGCTCCGAAAGTTGAGGAACGTAATGACCTAATTAATATACATTGAAAACCAAAAAAAATATTCACTCTGAACTTTTTTAAATTTTAACTTGTAAAAAACGATGTCGTACTGAGAGAATCTTTAGTTAATATTCCCTCCGTTTTTGAAGGAGTGTTGTTTTAGCTTTAATTTTTTGTTATAAAAAGAATGTCATTTTAGATTTTTTATGTGAGTTTGATTTTTCTGGCCAATGGAAAAAATGTAGCACTTTTTTCTATTGATTAATTTAGAATATTTATTGCAATTTTTATGAAAATCTGAAATTTCTAAATATATGTGAAAAAATCTAAAGTGACACTCTTCAAAATCAGAGAGAGCAATATTACCGGCATAGCTTTCTCCGGCGATGTAAAAGTCATGAGATTTGTACTGAGGAAATCTCTTGAACCAGTTTACAAGAAACTTGTAAGAATCTCTTGCTAAAAAATATACAAAATTTTAGTTTAATTACAAAAACAAAATTAAATACTTCACTAATAAAAAAATAAATTATATTTATATGATTTGGAACCTGTGATAGTGTCACCAAGTTGACTTATATCACTGCTTGTGTTAGTGTATGAGAATCCAACTCCAACCGGAGATTCCAAAAACAACAAATTTGCCTCTACATTTTATAATTTCATAAAATTATTAAATGTTGAAAATATTAAAGTTTAATATTGATAAAGTTTATAGATATAAATATACCTCTGTTCCAGCTGTATGGATTAAGCTTGAGCTGAGGGTTAATGGAGTTTTGAGGAAAGAAAGGTCCAAGTTCTTCTGATGCTCCAAATCCAACTGATGAACATCCTGGTCCTGTTTACATTTTTTTTTACCATATTGTAATATCAGTTTTACAATAAGTATTTAATCATAATTTACTATATTTTAATTTTTATTTTTCGAATTACCAAAACTTAGATGATCTGGCCTACTCTAAAATATTGTTAATGATACATAGTAATATTTAATGATTAAATAGTTGTGTTTTCAAAACAATATTTAATAAGCCATTATCCTAGCTACTTGATTTGTTTTTTTCATGATATAATTATTAAATATATTGAGTCTAAAATTTATTAACATATATAAAATAAATTTTTGGGTGTAAATATGAGAGAAATTTCTTGAAATACCATCAAAAGAAGTTTAAATTTCAAAAATACTACACACTCCCAAATTCTAAAAATACCTCAAATGTTTCAAAAATACCACAAACATAAGAAGTAAATTTTAGGGGTTTATAATTTAAAATGTTGAGTTTGAGTTTACTAAATAGAGTTTAGGGTTGAGTTTTGAAGATGGTACGGTTTGATTTTGGAGTTTCAGGATTTAGATTAAATTTTAAAGTTATTTCAAGTTTGTGGTATTTTTGGAACAAAAACATTTTTGTAGTATTTTTGAAAAAATTGTGATATTTTGAAATTTTTGGTAATGTGCGATATTTTTGGAATATACCTAATTTTTGTGATACTTTTGAAAATCTCCCTAAATATTAATAGACGTGACTATTGACCGCATAAAAATTGATATATTTTTATTGGAGACCAATAACTAATTAGATAGTTTAGGTCTATTTGTTTGCTTTATATTTACTATTATTGCATAAGTTCCATTTTGAAGCTATAGGTGGCCAAAACATTTAATTTTTCTCTATAACGATATTTAATTTAAAACTTTCTTATAAATTTATAATGATATAATTGTTATTATTTACAAACACACAAATAGCAAAAAGGTTGAAAAACTTTAAAGGCGTGCATACGTGCATGGACCATGTGTAAATGTTTAGACTAATAATGAAATGGACCGTTTAAATTTCATGTAATTGACTTTTATTGATAGGTGAATAATATATATTGATGCATCACTTTTTTTGTCGTCAATAATTACTGTCCCTTAAAATTAAAGTAAAGTGAGTATAAATATAAGCCCACGGGAGCTTATAAAGCCTAAAATTATGGAGTTATATATATAACGTCCACATAAATTTTACATCCACCACATGCATATAAATCCAAATATGTAATACATGTGTATTTTACATATATGTAATTTATGATTTTTTTCTTAAACTAGCTAGGAATAGTGAGAGCTCGAAATGTCTTTTTATGATTCTTGTATCCAGAGTTTCAAAAGACTTCGACTAGATTTAAAACATTTGCAGTAGTTAAAGACATCTAAGAAGACTGTCGAAATTCACTTATTTTAATTAACGATGACCGGAATTCAAACTCAGGTGACAGAATTCACAGTCGTGAACCCTTTACCACATGAGTTAAAAGCTTCGGTTTGAGCTCGAAATATTTAATATCTATTTATGATAAATAAAACTATTGAATAATTTAATTATAAAATTTTCTAATGTATTTGTAATATGACACTATTTTCAACTGGTCAATAATAAACAACATCAAATAAATGAAAGAAAATAGGAATAAACAACATGAAATGAATAAAAATTTCAACATGAAATAAATCTAAATTATATAGTATTGATGGATGCATGATGTTTTACAAAACAAAATGAAATGAATTTAAAAAATTGCAAAGTAAAATGCTTTTTTTTTCTTTCTCTTAGCTTATAATGAGAAATGTTGTTATTAAAATCTATATCTTTAACCAATTGTTGTCTAGAATATATTGCCAAATGAATCTAAAAGATAATAAAGTGAATATATATTAAATTATATATAGTATCATGTAACAACTAACAAGCATGTGAAAATCATTGCAAGCTTCCAAAACTAAAGTTTAACAAACACAACCAAAAGCTCATCAATGATGTGGATGTTGATAATTAACCACATATGGTTCATTGATTTTGACATAATGCCAAATTATAGACACATCTTACTGTTAGGAAGCTTCACCTAATATTCTCTCTCATTAATTTACTTAATTTCTCAAATCATACAAAAGGATCACATACATTTCTATTTATTCATCATCACATTTCAATCCACACATTGAATTTAGGTAAGCCATATTATTCAAAATAATATACACATATATGTATATTATTCATTCTTTTAATCTGCAGATTTTCGCATTTAGTAACCTTACTTAATCTAATTATGCGAAATTTACTACTTGTTCGCTAATATTAATCTATATTATGACACTATTTTGAAACACTGAAAATTACACTCTTTTATACCTTTTTTACTTGTGAAAGTAGCCAACTTGGTGAGCCACTTTAAAATATTGTGTTTTTATGGTTTTTTTTTTATTATCTTTTTTATTTATCTCTTCACAGCAGTTATAATACAATTTAATACTCTATTTGTCACGTAAGGATTTTTCACACAGATTAAAAAAATTATATTTTCCATAAAAACAACAATAAATATTATAAATTAACTAATAAAAAATGACTGCAATTGTTCTATGGATCAGAATAGTTAAATGCATTTAATTTTTCATTAAAAATCTGAAACGATAATTAATTTGAAACAAAAACAAAACTCTAAAAAAATAGTTAAGGAGAAACGGAGAGAATACAATTAAGTGATTATAATTTGGAATTAAGGAGTTCTGAGGCTAAACGAACTTAATGGTATTGCCTCCCAATCCAATACATCTCTTCTTTTTAATTTCAATGACTTTGTATAATTATACTCCCTCTGTCCCATTTTATAAGATGTTTTACCAGAAAAAAATTTGTTCCACTTTTAAAGATTTTTTCAGTTTCTTACTCACTATTTATATTTAATAAATCAACATAACCCTTAAAATTTTGCATAATAATTCTCTATTGGTTGAATTGTTTTAATTTATTTTAAAAAGTGAAATTTGATATATATCTTAAGTTTATTAATCTACACGTTTTTAATCAAAACTTCTTATTTTATCAGACGTTAGAGGGAGTATTTTACTGGTTTAGGTTTCTAATAATTAATGTGTTCCATTTTATTAGATTTTTTCACTTTATTAAGTCAACATAACCTTTAAAATCTTGCAAATATTTTTCTATTGGTTGAATTGTTTTAGTTTATTTATTAAAAAGTTAAATTTGATATATAATTTAAGTTTAATAATCTACGCGCTTTTAACCAAAAATCGAGTAGCTTACTTTAGATTTTTAATAATTAAAACTATCCCTTTCACTATTAATATTTACACTAAAAAAATGTATTAATATAATGGTGAGACCAACACATACGTGTAATTAATAAATAAAATAATGAGTGGTTGTGAAATTTGATATATAATTTAAGTTTATTAATTTACTCGTTTTTTACCAAACCATAAGACGAAGGTAGTACTAAAACTATCCCTTTCACTATTAATGTATACACTCAAAAAATGTATTAATATAATGGTGAGACCAAAACATACGTTTTAATTATAAATAAAAAAATGAGTGGTTGTGAAATTACCTCCATTAAGCCAAAGAAGAAGAGGCTTTTTGATTGGATTATGAGTAGCTTCAAAGAACCAATAAAACAATGCTCTTCCATGTGTTTCATTCACAGTCACATAACCAGCATATTGCTTGAATTTAACCGGTGGTTGTCCCGGTAGATTCTTAACTCTATCAGCTCTTTGAGCAGCTAATATCTTAGACCGGAAACAACCACTACTAGTATCACCATCATCACTACATAAGTTTGATGATGCTAAAGATAAACTAAGAAGACAAGACACAAGAAATAAGACAAGAACAGAGAATAACATTAGATGATTATAAATCTTCATTTATATTTCTCTCTCTATTTATTTTATTTGATTGAAATTTTAGATTTTTTTGTTGTGTGGAAATTATGAAGTAACTGTGTGAGGTTTATATAATAGAGAATGAGAAGGTTTTAAAAAGACAGATAAGAACAGTCTGTAGTCTCACTGGGTGGTAACCATTTTCATAAGATAAGACAGATGAGAAAAGGAAGCAAATCAAAACCTTGAAAAGTAAGAAAATTTTAATTTAATTTTATTCTCTCTTTTTTTAATATAGTTAAATATTAACTGCAGTATCTTTTATATAAATAGAAAAGTTTGTTAAATACTGTCTTTCAGTTTTTTTATAGGCAATTTTCTCTTTTTGTTTATACTAGATAAAATAATATATCTACATATCCAAAAATCTTCAATTTTATTTCTATTTTAATTTTAAGAAACTTTTTGAATAAATTTCATTTTTTTTTATAACGGAGATGACTGAGTATCCGATCACTACACTAGAGCTTTCCGATTAATCTAAAATAAAGACCACTCCACAAAATATACATAGTTTACCAAACTTTCAACTAGACCCTCACAACAATCTAAACAATCTTAGTTTGGGCATTTTCATATGATGGTCGATATAATGTCAATAGTGGTTCCAAAAATTAAAATTTTTATATGGAGGGTCCTCTTTGGGACCTTAGCGGTAGCTGCTTATATATATGCTCACAGTTTACAAGCGAATTCACGGTGCACACTATGTGATGTTGGGTATGAAACAATGAACCATGTATTATTTGCATGCGTCGTTGCGACAAAGATTTGGCAAGTTGCTGCAATTCCGGGTACTACTCATGAATTTACGAACTTTCTAAGTCAAAATATCCAAATTCTGATTCACTTAATGACTGATGTGGGTATAAACGGAAAATCAAGGGCATCGATTCCTTGGATTTTATGGGAAATATGGAAAAATAGAAATGCACTTGTTAACGGAAACAAACAAAATGATATTTCAGTGTTGGTTTCTTTAGCTCATGAAGAGGTGGAGCACTAGAATAAGATATGTGAAAAATCTCAATTGGAACAAAGGCGATCGTGCTTCCGTGTAGAGGGGAGGGAATCACATTGGACAAAACTATCCCCAGCGGTTCTAAAGTGCAATGTTCATGCATCATGGTCCGATGGAGAATTTCTTGTAGGTGGGGCCTGGATAGTTCGGAATACCACAAGGGACGTTTCCTTTCATGCAAGAGACGCTATTCTCCCTATTCGGAATAATTTTGAGGCGGAATTTCAATGCATTCTTTGGGCCCTGATTAGCATGTCTGACCTTCGTCTCAGAGTTATAGAAATTTGGTCTGACTTTGGTTCGGTAGTTGAAGCAATAAATCATCCATCGAACTAGCCAAAGTATAGAGCTTACTTCAAATTATCTCAAAATTCGTTGCCTCATTTACATATTGTCTCTTCTTTGCAACTTCTCCTAAAGAAAATTCTGTTGCTCGAGACATTGCTAAGAGCGTCTCCAAACATGGTTTTTCCATTCATATCTAGCTTTGGGAGGACCTTCTTGGCTTCATTCTCGCATCAAAGAGGAGGTACAGTTTTCCTAGACAGGTTTATAGTAGATATTGTTCTTCCATCTTATGTTGTTTTAACATTTTGGATATTTCTTTGAAACTTGTTATCCGAGAAAAAAATTATGAGAGTAAAAAAAAAAAGACCAAATACATATGCTTTAGCTAGCAATGTAAACGGACTCAATCAATACTTACCCAAACACAAATATTTTTGGTTGTAAATAAAATCAAACTCAAGAGGATGGCATGCAAGGCCGGCCTTGAGCATAGATGATAGGCTCAAGATTTATCCTAAATCTACACTGCAGAGAACATATCCTTATAGTATAGTAAAAGGTTGAATTTCTCATAGACCAGATTATGCGACTCTCAGTTAGACTTTCGTTTCTAGCTAAGACGGTAATAAGAAGAATGTTTGATTTAAAGCAATTATAAAAAGCCAGTAAATTAAAATGGTTTTTAAGCAATTTAAAGAAAACGCTAGGCGTTAGAGAATTCCACATGTTATCAGGTTTGAATTTGAGGTTGACATGCAAGTTTTATTAATGAAAGTGGTTGAAAATCTCCTTCTCCAAATACAGGGTTGAAAATCTCCTTCTCTCTTAAAAGCTACCAAAATAAATTTTAATTGTGTGTTGTTGGTCGATGTCCCTCCTAAAACTAAGCCTAAAGCTATTTATAATCATCTAAAAATTAAGAAAAACATATTCTAATAAGGAAAACTCTTCTTAAGTCTTGAGGAAGAATGTGTCTTTTTGATAATTTCCAAGTTGGTTTGGGTGCAGGGATTGATCGATCTGTCGTTCTTTTTCTTCTGAGATTGATCGATATAAAATTCCGTAGATTCTCCAGGAGCTTGGATCGATCTATCTCCTCAATGAAATTGCCAGGATCGATCATTCTGCTTCAATTTGGCTCATTTGCACCTGAATTCTTCCGAAAACCATCATTTTTGCTCCATAACGTCTTAAACACCTAAAATCCTGAAAACATACCAAAAACACGTGGAAAACACTCGAATGGTGCTATATAGCAAGTATAAATACCCACTATAAAGCATCAAAATCGAGTGATATCAGTAGACATATAAAACATTGGTCTATAACTCTCATATTTTATAAGACTACTCATATATTTTATAGGCTCCAAAGCTTAAAGTTTATACATATGTTTTATTTTTAAAAAATTATGGCCCAAAAAATAAATATATGAAATATTAGCATTAATTTTTTAAAAAGTTATTTTAAACCTCCAAAATTTTAGGATCCGGTCCGTACGGTTGTAATGGATTCTCCAAATTCTTTTAACCACTAGTCTATGAACGTATGGACTGCAATTTTATTATTCTTTTTTTCTTTTTCTTAAATTGATATTTTCATGTGTTATTAATAATCATAAGGACACAAACAAAATCAAATGTAGAAAAGCAATGTATATTCATTCTTTCTTATTATGAATAGTAGACGTAATGTATATATTATATAGGCAAAAGTACCTACTTGACCTATATTTTTCAATTAATTGCTTAGGTAACCC
>OVBE01004634.1:0-23489 GCA_900406425.1 Iberis pinnata | reverse complement strand
TGCTACTTTGAACTGTTCTCTGCAGTACTAGTTTAGGATTAAATTATTAACCTATCAGCAGGCACCTGAAGGACATTTGCATCTTCAAGAGCGGATGTCTTTAGAGGACCTCCTAGTCCAGCCTGGACGGGAGAGATTGCCGTGACTGCACTCGTCTGCACGTGACGGCACGACGTGGTTCCTATAGTTGGACAACGGCATCACGAAGTGCATCGAGAGAATGATGCAAGGACTTCTCAAAGTGGCTTATCGTACGTTTAGAGATATGCCACCCGCAGACCAGAATTACTGGTTTTACTATATAAATTATATCAATTTACCAACAAACCAAAACTATATGTAGTTAGTAAAATTAAACGTTTTAACTTTATAGTTCGAGTACAACTGCACACTTCATATGACTTGAGAGATCCAGAGACAATTTTATGCATGAACGTCCAAGACGTACAGTCAGCACGTGTATGCTTGGAAGACTAGTTGGTATGTTGAGGGGAATAAGCATAACATGATGCCTAATGAAGTCTTCGAAAGCTTCCTCGAATATCAGGAGGACGAGAAGACAAAAAAAAAATCGAAGACGAACAAGCAGAACCGGACTAGATATCCAAAGGTTTGAGAAACCCCATATTACGTATGAAAGCTTCTGAAAACACCATTTAACTATGTTATAAAATTTTCTATGAAACTTTTAAATTTTAAATTGATAAAAGTATCGTCGAGAAGGAAAGAATTTTTCATATATGGCTCCTAAATTTTTTTCATATGTGGTTTGAGATGATTATTAGAATTAACCAAGTGATAGTAGTCTAACGGTTACTATATTTTAGAAGGACTTGCCCGGTTGGTATAAGGATTGATTCCCCTTGAGTGCAGAATTACAAAATTATTTTCTATTGGCCAGTTGAAGATGGTGTTACGCTTTAGACTTATTAAAAAAATCCGGTGATCGAACCATTCGACGGTAAAATTCACTTTGGGAAAAGATTAAGGGCATAGGTCCCAACTTTTCCTAGCTTACAAAAAATGATTGTTAGAACTTTTAGTCCTATCATGGCACTGTTTTTGCAAGTAACAAAAGATCTTTTATTGCCTTATGTTTGTGGATTGGATTGATAGTTCATTAAATTGATGTTGAAGAAAAATAAAAGAACATATTGATTGTCAAGAAACTTATGCTCTAATAGTATTTCTATCTTCGGGTTTTTTTAGGCTTAAGTTCAAACCTATTGATAAGATAAAATAATAAAAATATTTATCTAACTCAATGGTGGTAGTAAGATAGAATAATAGTGACTTAGGTTTATGACGTGAACTCGTTGAAATCCATATATTATTTAAACTTAAAATTTTAGAGTGCTATTTTTAAGTTAATAAACTCTTAAATCGTTGGATGAGGTAGAGTCCTTACTAATATAGTGTTGGGTATCACGTCTTTCATCTGCATTTCTTTAATATCATGTATCGCACAGACATGCTTATCTGTGAGATTAGACGGTTAATATGGATTATGTACTTTAATAAGAAAATCTTTAGTTTAAAGACTAATTGCAAAAGACAATTCGAAAATCAGTTGATCAGTACACTTATATAACAATAACTAAAATAACACTGTTTATATTTTTTATATTAATTGATGTTTTAGAAAAATGGTTAAATTTTATTAATGTTTTAAATTTTTGTACAAAATTATATATAATTATATATTATGTGGTATTTTTTATTGGTTATATTTATTTTAGTTAACGATGTTTTATATATAAAAAAGGAATTCCATAAATACCGATATTCTAAAAAATACCACACAATTTCACTTAGAGCATCTCCAAACGATACCACAAATCCTCAAGTTTGAGGTATCATCCATTTCAAACGATATTTCAAATCTTTAAAATTTGAGGTATTGGACTAGTGATACCTCAAATTTTTTTTGCATTTTAATCCCTATATTTATTTATATTTTTAAATAATAATTTCAAGTTTTAATTATATTATTGTTGCTAATATTTTTATGTTTTACTTTAAATGTATATTATTTTTTATATATTATGTTTATAAACATATAAAATAAAATTATAATATAAAAATCAAACAATACAACAAAATAAAATCACATAACACACAATTATTATAACAACAAAATAAAACTACAACATCGGGTCACGTAAATTTTATCCATCACCACCAAAATAATTATAAGATTGTTCGAAAGGGTTTGGTGTTACTAAAGACAAATATTGATTATCATAATATTGTTCGAAAGGGTTTGCTTGCTTTTGCAAACATAATTGAGTTATCTCATAATTATTGTTCCTAGTTGTCGCACTTTCTTTTAAAAATTCAAGAATTTTACATTTGATAAAACCAATGATATAACAATTGAGTTTTTACCTTCGAAGATCTTTCTTTTGAGTTTTGCTTTCTTCGTTCCAATCGGACGTTGTGATGAATTTGATCCACCATCGTCACTGCTTAATAGTATGATATTTGAATTTTATTTAAGATGTTTTTTGTCACTAATTTTATTTAACATGTTATTTCTTGGTTTTCTAAAAATTATGTAACGTTTTATTAATAAATATTGCATTTAATAATTGAATGATGAATGATTTATATTTGCTTACAAGTTATTAGATGAATAAAGATTTGGGTAATATTGCAAAATACATATTTTTTTTATAGCTCAAAATTTGAGGTATTGCCTTTGGAGCAAAACACATGATACCTCAAATTTGAGGTATTGCCTTTGGAGATGCTCTTAGTCCACAAAAAAAAAAACCTTTAAAATATTTTTCTTTCAAAAATACCACAAACATAAAAATTGAATTTTAAGTTTTTAGAATTTAAATGTTTAGGCTTGAGTTCAGTAATTAGAGTTTAAGGTTTAACTTTGAAGGGATTAAAATTTAGTTTTGGAATTAAATTTCACATTTTAGAGCTATTTTAAATTTGTGATGTTTATGAAACACAAACAATTTTATAATATTTTTAGAATAATTTGGGAGTGTATGGTATTTTTGGATTATATCCTAAAATTTGTGGTATTTTTGAGAATAGTCTAACAAAAAAAAAAACTGTATATAAACATGTAGTTTTTGTGTATGCGTTTAACTTAAACGTTAATTAAAAGAAAAGAGCTTATCAGAAAGAATGATGACAACTGTTTTAACTAATTATTCATCTCACCATTTCTATACTAGTACTGACTTACATGCTTTAGATTTTTATTCACCCAAAATTTTCAGCGTAACTTTAATGTTACTATCCTGATAAGTGACTTATCTATGATAATATGTGTGAGCTGTTATGTCATTAATGAACTTTCCAAGTTGCAAAGCAGACCATCATTGTGGACCAATTTTCTCTCCTCTGTGACTATTAGTCGACACTTGCAATTTGGTCTACAATCTTTTTATTTTCCGTGACCCTGTTAGTATAAAGTGTGCTTATATATTATATCATGTACCTAACAAGTACATTTTGAGATTTCTTCATAAAAAGGTACTGCTCCAATATGAATAAAGAATTGATAAAAGGGTGGAAAAAAAAATCTCCTTTTAATCACACATCTTTTATTTTCCGTGATCAACGTAAAGTAGCAATCGAGTAATAATTAAAAGCAAAAGATGATGATTATTACTAAGTACCTACCCATTAACCTTAACCTTGCATGCTTAAATCAATCTAATCCATACGGTCCACGAGAGTCGAAGAGTTTGACCGTATGATCCTGTCAAGTTCCAAATTGGTTACGAAGTCTTGCTTTTTTTCAACCTAAGATCCATTTTCCCAAGTACTTAGTACTTTTATTTATTATTTTCTTTTTCTTTTTCACAAACGCTTGGAAAATTTTACTTAGTGAACATTTTCATAACTCTTATTCAAATTTACACACTCGTGCTTTATTTGGAGAATATTATACAAAATAAAAAAACCAAATGTGAGTATATTTCGAAAATTTTACATATATATATATTTTATATTATCATTAGAATTGTCGATATTCATATTCATCAATGTTTATTATTATCATTAAAAGTGTCGATATTTTTATTCATTAATAACTATTTTTTCCCATCCGAAATATTGTATAATATAAAAAAATACAAAGCTAGGCTTAACAATAAACTGACATAAAACAAATTTTTAATAGACAAAAACATAAATAAGAGAGCTAAACAAAGAAAGAAGATACTTAGAGTTTTCCTTGTTATTTTAAACTTAGACCAAATATTATACAAAAATACAACTTAAAGTGTATTTTTAGAAGAATTATAATATTCTACGGCGCAACTTTTATTTTACTCCATATTTTTGTCGTGTTATTTAATTTCAACAAAACTAAACTATAAGTTGGAATAGAAAAATGCTTAATTTCTTAAACGACGAAAAGAGAAGAAGAAAATAGTAGAAATACTTTTATAAAAAAATGGTACTATAACATGTACGTATCTAAATTAATATAGTTGTTACATGTGATTTTCACACGTACAATCTAATAATATACATATTTATATTGTTAACTAAGAGAACAATTTAACAGAATTCAAAATATCAATAAAATAAGACATCATCGTTCAAATAATTAGTACTGACAAATTCAAAGATTTAGTGCATTACTTTAAAAAAAATTAAAAAATATGGAGTGTTTTTCCACGTATTACAATCTACCCAACATCATTTAAAAGCCCCTCACCGGCTTACAAATTAAGATCCAACCTTTTTCATAAATTTGTATAGTCAAGGAGAGAGAGAGAGAGAGATTATGGGTAACAGTTTAGGCGGCAAGAAAACGACTAAAATCATGAAAATTGACGGCGAGACTTTTAAACTGAAAACTCCGGTGACGGCTGATGAAGTTCTTAAAGACTTTCCCGGCCACGTTTTGTTAGACTCCGAATCTGTCAAACACTATGGTGCGCGAGCCAAACCACTTGAGGTATTGCTTTTCTCTCTAACTGTTTTTTTTTTCTTTTTGTAATAAAATAATGAATTATCTTATGAATTCTTTGATGGGAGCAGGCGAAGCAGAGGTTGGAAGCGAAGCGGCTGTACTTCGTGGTGGAGCCTGTGGCGGTGAAGGAGTATCCGCCCAGAAGGGTAAGATCGGGAATTCACGTGAGTGCAAAGGAGAGGCTTGAAAGTCTCATGCTTGCTCGGAGATCCTCTTCCGATCTCTCCATACTCAAACCCATAGGGGGGTGGAAGGCGGAGGAAGGAGGAGAAGCCGTCAGGGTAAAACTCAAAATTCCCAAGGCGGAGCTGGAACGGCTCATTAGTGAAGGAGCCACCCATGCGGAGGCTACGCAGAAGCTCGCCGCTCTCTTTCTAGCCAAACAGCAAAACGAGGAAGCGCTTAAGAACACGCTCCGGCGTGAACATGGATTAGACGACGCAACATCCTCCGCCGCCGCCTCCGCCACGAGAGGGGTCAAATCCTGTCTGGTCAGTTACTTTTTCTTGATTTGTTATGTTTTTGTTTTTTTGTTCATAGTAAAATATATTGCTTGCATTTAATATTGAAAGTTTTCACCTTTTATGGAAATATTAGAGATATGGTCAAATTATGCTGGCTGCTTTTACACTTAACTCTTTTCCCAAGAAAAGAAATTTTCTTTTTCCTATTTTAATCCAAATATGAAAATATTAAAACTTTTATAAATTAATACTAGGTAAATTAATGAATATTTTTCCTTTTTTTTTTTAACTATAAGGTGTTTCAGGTTTTTATATTAAAATATAGTTGTTTTCACATTTTTGTATAATTTTAAAGCTATAAATATTGTATAACCAAATATATTGTAGAATAAAAAGGATTGGTTCGACTTGTTAATAATTGTATATTAAATGATATGATTTAATAAATTATTAATGTGTATTTTGAGATAAAATATCTTACATGAAATATAACATAATATTTTTTAAAAAATTAAATATAAAATAAAAAATTTTGACAAGATAATAATATAATAATTTCACAGAAATTCCTATATAAATATATGGTTTCAATTATATTTAAAATTAAAAATTATATTGTACTAAAAGCTAGTACACCTTTAGAGTTCATTTTTAAAAATTCTTGTCAAAAAATTATTTTACACGTGATAGTTTTTTTTTGTTGTTGTAAAAGTACAATTGATAGTTGATTGTTTAATTGTATATGCTATTAATATATATGAATAGTTTAGCATGTATTTTGAAATTTATTTTATTTCCATTTACCAAAATTATTACGCATAATGGTTAAACTTGTGAATTTTGTTTTCATTAATTTATTTGATTAAATTTGTGAAGATATATCATCATTTAAAAAATTATTTGTCAAATAAGGAGATAACAATGTTGAAATATTAAAATGCAGAAACGAGTGAGTTTCATGACAGAAACAGGAGGGAGCGAGATCACCGTTTCATGAGCCGGTCAATAAATATAGAGACTTTAGACTGCTTCCCAACATTTCTACCTTTTTTTGTACATAAAACGTAGAAATTTTGAGAGATAGCTTTTTCTAATAATTAATTAATCCATGTCTCCACTCTGTAATCTATAGTCAAGATTATTATTTGTTTTAATATTTTAGACAATGTTTCTTCTCATGTGTCTCACTCACCTTATTGATTCNTTTTTTTTTTTTCTAAAAAAAAAAAAAAAAAAAACGAGGAAGAGGAAGTTTCTATCTTCTATGCTCGTTTTGTCCTTCTTCCAACTTCAAGAGCCAATTCTGTATCGATCTTAAGAGATATGTCCAACGCTTTTACCGAATGTGTCAAAGCTCCACTACATATATATTACTTTCAGTTTTAATTTGATGAGAAAAAAAACAAAAACTTGGATGATACACATTTGAAAGAATTCTTGAGATGTTATTACCTGCTTATGAATGTAACTCCACTTTGTCCGATTTTGTGTACTGTTTCAATTGTAACATTTCCCGAAGCCTACAATATGAGATTAGAGTCATTGTTCCAATAAACAAAAGTGTTACATGTCTTTCTTTCTAATGTAGACACACATACTTACCTCTGTTTCAAATTGTCCATTGATTAGCTCGACTGCATCTTTAAGCATCGTGACATCAACATCTCCATTTTCTAATGGTACAACCATATTATCCAGCATTATCCTCGTCAAACGAGTCTTGGATTCACTAACATACTCTAACACTTCCTTTATTTCCTCAAGAGTCCGCGTCTCCACCTTCAAACAGGAGATAGATAGTGATTAGAGCTTGTTTCACATCCTAACTTGCAGTTTGAAAGTCTTTAGATTTTACCTCTACATCCATTTCGAGATTCTTCTGATTAAGATACTCGTCCACAGATTTTATGGCATTTACTATACCTCGTGCAGCTGAGATATGGTTATCTTTTATCATCACCATGTCAAATAGTCCCATCCTATGATTCCTCCCTCCACCAATCAGCACCTAAGCTTAAGTAAGAAAACTTCAAGTGTATCAAGAGATAATAGTCTCAGAACCTACGTGTTCCAAATGTGTATTTGTTCCAACGGGTGGGTAAAAACAAGAGTGGATCGTACCGCCCATTTGTCCACCAACCTCAAACCAGGAGCAGTTTTTCTAGTCTCAAGTATACATGCAGGATATGCAGCATCTGCCATTAACTGTACCAAACAAACTTATCAGCTAAGCTCTCTACAAAATCAACGATTGATTGAACACGATTCACGACGCTATAAGAATCAAAGAACAAATGTATATTAATGAATGTATTACCATAAACCCTTTATTAACCCAACAAACAACACATTAAGATCTAAGATGAAAGTAATGACATCAATCACTTAGACAATATAGTGATAAAAACACATAACCTTGGTAAGGGTTGCGATTCCGCTCATCCTCTGCATAAAGTTAAGCACAACTCTTTCAGCAACAACAATCTTATGTGCATTCCCTGACACTTTCCCAAACTTCAATCCTTTATGAACATAATCTCCATCATTTCTCATCCATTCAACCTGATATCACTAAATATCATTTTACATACAAATCCACCCAAGGCTTTGGCTCAATGACTTCAGTTATACAGATTCAAAACAAAATCAAACCTTCAACGAGGGATCAACTTGTTCAAAAATCATCTCAGCTAGAGCAATTCCAGCTACAATACCATCTTCCTTCGCCAAGAAATAAGCTTCCACTTCCATATCAAATGGTATCGTAGCCATACACGTTACATCTCCTACATTCAATCCAATATTCACGAGCTCAATTTTTGCAAAATTCAAAAAAAAAAAATCGCAACTTTTGGCACTTAGGAGACTAAAGAGAACCTGTATCACCAGCATCTTCAGCTAGGGCTAGTTTGATAACGGCTTTCAAATCGTATGTAGGATGTGAAGGAGGCTTGATCGCCATTGACACGTGTGAAACTTCTCCTGTCGTTCGACTCGCAGAAGCAGACATTTTCACAAAGCTCCTGAAACGAAGATCAGCCTCAATTGGAATTCGATTTGGAAACAATTTTGTGAAAGACTGAAATTGGGTTGTCTCTGATAAACCTTTGAAATGCGTAGAACTGAGGCGACAGGAATCGAGAGACAGAGATCATTGTGGACTGACTCAAGTCTGTTTCTTGGTCCGCGTGACAATTTTGTAATTATAATTGGTTTCAAGGGATGAGAAAACGAAATATACAGAACTATTAGGCTTAACAATGAACAGTTAGGCTTTATGAAGCCCATTTTAATAGGCCTTTGTCATTTTACAATTTCAGTGTGTTGTCTCTGGCCTAGTCTTAATAAGCTACAAACCACAAAAGCATAATCAATAATTTATCCACTACTGATTTTTATAATCTTATTATTGTATTATTTTAGCTCCTCTTTGATATTTCATTATAACATCTATGAAGCAAGTTGTGATAGAATAATAAAAAATTAGGTCTCGGATTTAATATTCGACTTACTTAATTGCTTTATGAATAATACAATATTTAGCTCTGACATTGTTTATTTATAGAAGTTTTACAGTATATTATTTTTTAATTTCTATAATTCATAATGTATAGATGAGTTCTTTGAGATACCATCAAAAGATACTCAAATTCTAAAAATATCACACCCCCAAAAGTTTCAATAAATTGTTTTTTTTTTACAAAAACTACTATAAACATAAAAAGTTAATTTAAAAGTTTGGATTCACTAAATAGAGTTTAAGGTTTAGTTTTGAAGGGGGTAGGATTAAGTTTTTGGGTTTAGGGTTTAAATTTGAATTTTTAAAGCTAGTATTTTATGAAACAAAATCATTTTTGTGATATTTTTGTAACAAATTAAAAAATATATTTTTTGGATATAATTAGTTTTTGTGGTATTTTTGAGAATCTCTCTAGTTTATATCATGTATGTAGTGCATAATTCCACAATTATTATTTTTTATGTTTCAATTGACTGCTACTAGATTCAAACTACATAAATAATCTACCAAAAAAATATTTAAAAAGATGAAAAACAGGTTATGTGTGTAAAATTCAAATAAAATAAATAAATATGTTCTAAATAGGCTGCTAAAGCGAGAAAACAAAATTCAACATAAAACATGACACTCAAGCATGTAACAAGTAAGGAAATAAGGAATAACAAGTCAAAATTAGGAGAAGCAACCTCTCTACTCCGTTTATTTTGAAATAACAGTATTCAAGCATCTCTCTCCCTCTCCATATATATATCAAAGCATTTGCTCTCATTCCCTTCCAAAATAAAATATCCATTATTAAATATAAGCTAACTCAAGTTTTGGTATTGATCAGCCAATAGTTTTCAAATTAGTTTTTGATCCTGACGTACGTTGCATGAGGATCATGTGGAAAGTCATTATAGTCATGTGTTTGTTAGCTTTGGGCGGAACAAGAGAAGCATCGGCAACTTCAAGGGTGGCGATGTGGAGGATAAATAAGCTTCAACGAGGTCCAGTTCCTCCTTCACAGCCTTCTCAATGCCACCACAAACTAAGCCCTCTTTCTCGTTCCGATGTTTATTCTCCCCAAACTTATGTTACTTGCCCTTGATTCATTGTCTATTCATCAATCAATTTTTTTATCCTTTATCTCTTTCTTCGTACGTAGTTGTATCCGTAGTTTGGACTCTCCCAAACTACTTCAAGCCATGTATAAATTATTGTAAGCCATTACCAAAACAAAATCCTGAAACGTATAATAATTGATGTAATCCTTTTTTTTTTATAGATTATTAGATCCTAATTTATATACAGATATTTTTTTATTTTTACATTATCAAGAGATAATCATTTGCATATGTTTATAGCAGTTTTTTGGATAAATGTTTGTAACAATGTTTAAAATCATAAAAGTCATAGGTTATATCAGCAAGATCAAGAAATTACACTCTTTACATTCCATGCTGTTTTTAATCTTGCATACTTAGCAAATGCATCAGCTTGAGCATTTGGAGATATATGTAGAGATTACATTAAAAGTAAAATAAGATGGAGGATTGGCTAGCTTGCACATATCCTTGAAAATTGTCGCCAACCTTTGAAGAGAGACATCATTTCTCATAATCCCCTTCCCTTATAGCATTAGAATGTTGTAGAGAGTTTTGCAATCGACCTGGAACCTCACGTGTATATACCTGATCCTTCTATTATGTAAATCGCTTCTCTTAAATCTAGTGCCTCACCTTCTAAAGCATTTGATGCATGGTCAATGTTCTTGATACATGTGAGAAGAGGTTGGACCTCGCTAGTACAAAGCATCCATTCAGCTCTTGCTCTTTGCTTAGTTGAGGTCCATGAAAGATTTGATATAATTTACTCTCAAAATCTCAAATTAAAAAATGAGAGTTCTTAGCTATTTATACATAGGAAACTATAACCCTATACAACAAGCACATATACATAAAACCCACATATATCTTAATACCCCTCTCAAGTTGGAGCATGAAGATCCGAATGCCTAACTTGGACAGAAGTAGCTGAAATGAGCGTCCTCCAAGCGTCTTAGTGAATATATATGCTAACTGATCCTTTGTAGAGACATGATTTGTCCTAACAATCCCAAACTCAATATCATCACGGATGAAATGACAATCCACTTCTACATGCTTGGTCCTTTCATGAAACACATGATTAGCTGTAATATGAAGTGCTGAGTGACTATCACAATACATATCCATTGGACCAGAATGTGCAATACCCATAGAAGACAACACACCTTTTATCCATTTTAACTCTTTCAACACAACAACCATAGCTCGATATTCTGCTTCAGTGGAAGAACAAGAGACGACATCTTGTTTCTTTGATTTAGACACTGGAGAATCTCCAAGTTGAACTAACTGTCCATTTAATGATCTTTACGTAAGAGGGTAACCCCTCCAATCTGAATCACACCAAGCTGTCAAATGAAAGCTGTTATCAAATGTCAAAAGTATTCCTAACCCTGGACACCCTTTCAAATATCGAACAACCCTCAAAGCAGCAGTCCAATGATCTTCTCTTGAATTTTTCATAAATTGAGACAAGAAATGTACTGAATAAGCAATACCCAGTCTCGTAGCAGAGAGATAAATCAACCGTCCAACAAGTCGCCTATACTCATCTGGATGAAGAAGCTCTTTCTCGGTAGATTTTGCTAACTGATGATTCGATTCCATCGGGAAATCAACGGGCTTACCACCAAGCATCCCAACATCAACAATAATATCAAGAACGTATTTTCTCTATGATAGATAAGTACCTTCCTTGCTTCGTGCAACTTCTAGACCGAGAAAATAATTAAGCTTCCCCAAATCCTTCATATGAAAGCAACCACTCAAGTAATTCTTGAACTTCTGAATTTTCACAGGAGAGTTCCCTGTCACCACAAGATCATCCACATACACTAGAACATGCAGTTGTGCAGAATCTTTGACCAGTGAGAAGATATAATGATCATATTCGTTATGCAAGAAATCATAACTCACAAGAGCATCTGAGAGTTTTGCGAACCAACAACATGGAGATTGTTTCAAACCATCTAATGATTTGTGCAAACGACATACCATACCTTTTCTAGAAGCGTTGAAACCTCGAGGAAGAGTCATGAATACTTCTTCTTCTAAGTCACCATGGAGGAATGCATTATGCACATCCATTTGATGGAGTTCCCAATTCTTTCCAGTGGCCACTTTGAGAACTAACCGAACCGTGCTATTCTTCACAACAGGAGCAAATGTTTCAGAATAATCAATTCCTTCTTTTGGAGATTACCTAAGGCTACAAGGCGTGACTTATATATCTCAATTGTTCCATATGCCTTATACTTGATAGTATAAACCCACTTACATCCAATTGCACGTTTACCTGGTGGCAATTGCTCATTCGACTAAGTTTTATTATGTTATAAGGCTTCCACCTCTAATCGCATTGCATCTCTGAACTTTGGACACTTCATTCCCTCATTGAAATATCATGGCACCACTCCTGCAATTATACTAGCCAAGAAAAACTTGTGAGACTAAAAAAATCTGTCGCAATTCACAAATTTCTCAAGACCGTACTCATGATCTGTACTATGTAGTTTTTTGTGTGACACATTCGGAATCATTGTGTTAACCACATAGTCACGTAACTTTATAGAATCTTCTTTCCTTCTCATTCCTCTGCCTAGTGTTGTGTCACACATTGTCTCAGTATCTTACCCTCTTTATTCATACAAACAAGAAAAATTGACAAACCCTGAGTATAAATTAAATAGATATATGGAGAGATAGGATCCTCTTGGTGTATACTACGCTAAGGGTAGAAATTTTCCATTGGTTCATCATTCACTAAGATTAAGTAAGAGATAGTTATTATGCATGTCATCATCCATCTTCACCATGTATCTACAAAACCCATAATTTTATGCATAAGCTTCAAATAATTTCATTTACCTTGTAAATCGACTGCCACCCACCTAGTAAACCTACCCTCAATCATCTAGTAAATCATTCATCTAACCAGTAAATCTAATTCACCAAAAAAACCCAAAAACCTTAAAAATCCTAACTTGATTTAGAAAGTGAAAAATCAGGGTAAATTCTATTAAATCACCTAATTTAATCGTGATTTTTGAAAGTCGAATTGCATATGGGAAATTAAGTAGATTGGTTGGAGTTTATGTTCATGAATCAGTAATTGACTAATCTCAATATGATTGGAAAAACTCGTAGAGAAACCATTTGGTATGGGTGCCTTATGTGCACCAAAGAACCAACAAGTATATATGTGAGTTGATATATATGAGAGGTAAAAAATCATTGACCTATGATTGATATATGGCTAAAAGAAATTACGATAGTGTAGGGAGTTTTGCCTAATTCACACATGAGCAATTTTAATATATCACATTCATAAAATAATTGTTTTAAATGTTTTGATTATTTTGGGCTCACTTTTTGAGCCTTTTGTTTATTGATAGTAGGATTTTTTGGTGTTTCTACCTCAATTCCCTAATGCACTATCATTATCATTGTAGCATATAAGGTTAAAAATCCAAATCATGATAGTTAACACACTAGAATCTATGAAAATCTCATTTAGTCTAAGCCGTAATAGATATTTGGTTTAAAGCTAATATCCTAATGTGCAATAATTAGAAAGCAAATAAAAGTCAACAAAAATTAAGAAAAGTCAACAAATGATTAAACTAGAAATCAATATAAAAAGTCTAAGTAAATAAGCAAAAGTAATCGACTCGGGTGATCTAATGACATTCTATGATGCTAATACTCACATTCTAGTGCTAATCATTGGTCTAGAATTCTCTTAATTAGACTAATCCACTCTCATGACACTAATCCCTTTTTTAATCATGCAACTAAAAAAAACCTCTTGGATAATTACATAATCTAGAGGCAATAAGATCTAATTTATGATAAACCACTAAACTAACTAAAAACAATCTCTTGGATAGTATCATTTAGCAAACAATAGTTGGTTCATGAATTTCACCGAACACATTTTAGGCATAATTCTTCTTATGATCTAAACTTGATTTATCAAGTCAAATTTATTATTAAGAACATCTACAGAATGAAGATCTAAGATATCTAAGTCTTAAACATCATATTCAACCATCTAATCACCATAATCTACCTAACTCATTTGCTTAATAGGAACTACTCACTGATCATAAATAAAACACAAATTCCAATGATGAAAATGTGTTGAATCATGATTAGAAACAGAATAAATAAGAAGAAACACAATCAAAACAGAGATTAAAACTTAAAATAAACAAAGATCCAAAATATTTACAAAGGTTCCTAAGAGGAAAAAAAGATAAGATCATAATTAGGTTTAGAAACCTTATATGGTAACATAAAAGTGGTATTGGGTTAACCAACCCAAAACACATAGGTTAACCCAATTAAAGTTGGATAAAATGTATGGTCAAAGCTCAAATGTTGACTTCCAAACGGAGCATACAACTGCACAAAGATGTTTGTATTGGTGTCTTGGCCGATACAAACTCCCCGATACAAACACCCAGCGGAGGATTCTTTTTGCTATAACTTATGGTTTTTGTACAGAGATATTTGTATTGGTGTCTTTCCTGATACAAACCCCCGATATAGACACCATATTACTTCTTTTGGCTTTTTATTGCTTCATTTGATTCTTTTATTTGATTCCAATCATCCTCCAATACCTGAAATGATAAAATGCAATACAAATGCATATTCTACCAATCTAATGTAACTTAAACTAATCAATGCAACCAAAAAGAGGATTAAAATGCTTCAAAAACACACGTTATCAACTCCCCCAAACTTATCATTTGCTTGTCCTCAAGCAAGGCACAAAAGTAAGTGAGAAAGAGAGGTTTGAAAGTGGGAACTCATAACCAAAGTTTGAATGTAATGCTTTAAGTGTATCATCCTAAAGACTAGTAAAATGATGCATAAATCATAATTGTTGATTGTACTTCTACATACTCATCTCAAAAACCAACTTTTAGCAATCAAATTGAAGTATCTTCAAACCATCCTATTCACCAATCCTCTACATTCATTAATTATTCAAGTGCGTTCTCACTTATGGAAGAGAAATCTAATCCATTTGGTTCGGTTTTAGGGATTTTTAGATGTTTGAAGTGGTTTCTCACATTTTCAAGTGATTTCTCTTAAGAGAGTACTGCAAAACATTAGGCAAAATCAAGGTAGAGTCAAACAATTGATACATACAAGGCTTTTTACCTCATCTAATGTTCTACCCCGAATCCTTTTTATGTTCTTATTCTATCCCATGTTTCACATTCTTTTTCACTTAGAACCCAAACCACCAAATCTATATTACTTTTCAAACTCTTTCTACCCAAAAACATTAGTCTTTTTTATTATTAAACTACTAGGAGCATTCTTCTTTCTTTTATTCCCTTACAATTTAGCATTTAGTCGTCCTTTTCCCTTTTAGTCATAGATTTTTCCTTTTTTTTATTAACTATCTAGGGAGGATTAAACCTTTTCTCATTCTTTTATTTTTAAAACCATTTGGCATCTTTGATACTCCTAAAGTTTATTCTACTTAGGCTTATTTTAATACTCTCTTTTTTTCAACACTACCACATTTTTTCATGTGATTCCCCTAAACTTATACCCTATTCTAAACACTTCCCCACCTAAACATGTTAACCTTAAAATGAGGTTAACTCTAAGAGGTTATTTTCTTGTCGTTCGACTTCTATTACACGAGTTTTTGACCATGTATGAATTTTCCGAAAAGACCTCACAATAAAGAACAATGGGGGCTTTTAAAAAAGGTTTTGGGTGATCAAATGTGTGGTAACCATCCTTAAAATGATGATGGCCATTTGAATTATATTAGGCAAAGATAATCTAAATTTCAAGTGTTTTACTATGGTTAAGCATTTCAAATCTATAAGCAAGAGAATTGGATTTTCAATTAAGTCTAAATATTCATGGAATTGGTTTTAATTCAAGCAAAATTTAACAAACACTATGAAGTACCAAGTAGTCAATTCCAAGTATGAATTTTCCAAATTTTAAAAATGGTTCAAGTATCATTCTAATATTAGCTAGGGTGCTGCAATTCAAGCAAAACACCAAGATTTACAAGGAAATCCAATCATTGCTCGCTATGCAAAATGCAACCTCAGATGAAACTAAATACAATCTTTTGAAGATTTTTGATTTTTTATTGAATTTTTATAAATCTTAACTATGCACAATGCATATGAGACTCTTGAAAAAAAAATAGAACACAACGTGAGATATGGTCTCTCCCCCAAACTTAAATCACACAGTCCATGTGAGAGAGTAAATTCGAGAGAAAAACCTAAAAAAAAAGATAGATAGATGCATGAAAATGTGTACAAGGTGTGAAGGAGTATATGTATGTGTCTTGAAGCTTTGAATCAACTTGAAAATCCGCAACAAGCAACATCTAACAAATTCCCAAGGTCATATTATCCAAAATTAAACCAAATTAACTTCAAAAACAAAAGATACACTAAATAAAAAATATATATACAAAGGATACCATGGGATTTCCTCCCAAGTAGACTCATTTTAAGTTTCTAAGCTTGACTTTTTCGATAAGCTCTATAGACCTTAAGACGGTTTCCCAAGGAGAACAGAGGTCCTTTCACCATGCTTTCCTCTTGGATTTATCCAACTGCCCATGTTTTGTGAGACTTCTTGGTTGTTCACTTCAAATTGTTTAAAAAGCTCTATAACCAGTATGATTGATACATCATGTAAAACTACTTTGATTGTGAAGTTCCTTGAGCATTTTAAATTCACCTCTCTTGGAAAATGTTTGAGCTTTGGGTTGAGTAGAAGCACTTGATCACCACTATTGAGTTTCCATTGTTGGAGCTTTAGGCTTAAACCAATCTTCTGAGAAAGTTGAGTCTGAGCTGGGTAGCTGACTCGAATTTCGGCCGAGTTGAGAGTCTGGTTCCTCTGAAACGGGTTGCTGACTTGGTTTCTGGCCGAGTTTGGCTTCCTCTGAAATTGAGAACACTCTTTTCTGATTCTTGGACAACTTCAAAGGCTTCTTCATGCTTCAAGACTTGGGTTAAGTCCCCAATCATATCATTCTCTAGTGAATCACTGCTTGAGTATCCATCTTCATGATCTTCCTCATTTATCTCCTTGATAGAGAATAACCGACCTTGAATTGTGGGTTTCTTCATGTTGTCCCTGGTGTTGAAGATCATCTTGAGACCTTTTCCAATGTTTAATATGATGTTGCCTTTCTTGACATTGATTATAGCGCCAACTGTAGCTAAGAAGGGTCTTCCTAAAATCAATGGATCTTTTAGTTCCTTGTTCATATCCAACACCATAATGTCTGTGGGTATCTCTACACTCCCAATCTTGATAGGAAAGTTCTCCAGAATCCCATGAGGTTTCCTAATGGATCTATCTGCCAACAATAAAGTTATGTTAGAAATTCATTGAATTCCAACTTCTTAGCAATGGAGAGAGGCATCAAATTGATGGATGTTCTTAAATCACAAAATCACTTTTTGAAGGCCAAGGGGCCTAATGAGCACGGTAGAGTGAAATATCTAGGATCTTCTTGCTTATATGCTATTATGGCATTGCATTCCCCATTTGGTACCAGATTCCCCTTAATGTCACCATTCTTCATGGATTTCTCAAAGATTGATGGGTATTTCTCCATTATTTTCTTCTTGGATCTTGATGAAATGACAACTTTGGAATGTAAGGCGGTGGGAATAAAGGTGTTTATTTTTCATTTGAATCGGATGGCTTTGTAGCAAAAACATGCTTGACTCTAGTCGCTGACTCTTGTTTTGTCCACCTCAGAGAATCAATCTTTGCAGAATCTGCAATTTGAGCTTAATTTAGACTTAAACTCCCCCAAACTTGAATTTCACTGTCTTCAGTGATGTCAGTAGAAAAATGGTGAGAAGATATGTCGTGGGTACTCCCTAAGAAGACCGTATTGACATGTGAAAATTTCTTTGGGTTCTGAATAGCCTTTCCTGGGAGATGGCCATTTGTTTGTGGAGGAGAAACAGAAGTAGAAGTAGACTTGCTTTCCAAAGAAATTACCCTCGAGTTTGAGACTTTGATATTCGCATAGATGGCATTAAATGAGGAGTTCATCTTGTGGCTGAGTTCATCAAGCTTTTTAGATGTTTTTATTGCACCATTTTCTTGACCTTGAAGAAGTTGGTGCAACATGGCCTCAACATTTGATTGTTGAGGTAGTTGTGGTTGTGGTGCAAAACCAGGAGATGCACTTGGTTGTTGAAGTGGCTGGAACCCACTTTGAACTTGTTTCTTAGGAACAAAACCTTGGTGCGATTATTGACCATAGTTGATGAAAGGCTTGACTTATTGGTGATGTTAAGGTGGATATAATCGATCTTGAGGATTTGCTACATTGTTGATGTGGTAGGACAAGTTGGGGTTGTTGTTGTAGTTAATGAAGCCTTTGTTGTAGCCACCTTGGTTCTGAATGTAGCTAATCTGTTTTTGTTAATCATTCTCCCCAACTTGGATATGAACATGCTTTTCTTCACTTATGAAATGAACCTGTTGTTGTTGTCCAAGGAGTAACCTATCCAACTTATCATGTAAATTGTTGAATCAAGATTGAACCTTGAGAAGTCTGCCTCGAGCTCGAAGAGGAGGCATGATCAAACGTCTGCTTCTACTGGTAGTGGAGATTCCTGCCCTCCTTTAGCACGCAGGAAAAGGCGTCGGTCCGCTTGGGACCAGGATTCTCGAGAAGAAGTGATCGTGGTCGAGGATGCTGAAGAGCCGAATCCAACTGTTGTTCGTACTGAGGAACAAGGTTCAAGAAGAAAAGTCCCTGCTGGGGGGAAAATAATGGATTCCGGTGTTCCTACTGGGGAACACCAACAAACAGAAGAAACTATAGAGGAGCAGTTGGTCACTCCTCCTGGAGATGTGCCTACCGCCGACCTATCGGTTACGCCTCCTGCTCCTCCTACTGAGACCTTGAATACCTCCCAGATATTGGGAGAGATGACCGCGTCCGTGGAGTCCCTGGATCCCAGCTTGGAGATGTTTTCTCAAGAGCTCCTGGACCTTCTTGGAACATGTGGTGGTGATGAGGATGTTGCAGGTGGTAGTGATGATGAGGAACAGGTTGACGAGGAAGAGGAAGAAGACGAAACTACTGATCGTCAGGCTGCTGAGGGAGGAAGCTCCCAAACTGAGAGGCAAAACAACGCACGAGGAAGCTGGGCTTTCTCGTTTGCACATAGGGGCACACCGTTTGTTCAGGACAAGCAAGCGTGTGCCGGTTTGGTGAACTGTCTAGGGGCCAATGGTCTGATCGTTCCTACTATAGATCGGATATTGGCTCTAGAAGTTTATGAAACGATGTCTCGGCAAGCTTGCCAGGTACATCTGTGTCTTTAATTTTGTTTCCTGTCATATTACAAGTTCTGACTCGTCATGTGACTAATAGCAGACCCTGGCGACGACCAACGAGCTCGTCGCGTTCTATGAAAATAAAATCTGGTCTGTTGCCGGAGACAAGGGCCAGCTGGAGAAGTTATCGAAGCTGGTGGATAAGTACAAGCAGCGCCTTGCCAGCGAAAGACTAAAGCTGGACAAACAGGTGGAGGCCGTCACGCAGCTGATCGCACAGGTAGTTGAGCTAAAGAAAGCGCTATGTGATATGTCGGCGTCCTCCACCACAGAAATAGTCGCGTTGAGGGACGAGTTGAACGAGAAATGCGCTATTGCTGTGGCGAAACTCCTCAAAGAGCAGGTTATTCGAGAGCGGACAGGTGCCGACTTCCTCGAGTTGCAAGAAGCTTACCGTGCTTTTGAGAAGTTGCACGTAGCTGAGATGAAAAGACCTTGAGTCTCCCGAGCTTTGGAAGCTGCGTTAGCGCGACGAGAGGCTCAGGTTGAGTGCACAACTAAGCTCGAGAAGCTGAGGAAACATATGGAGGACCGGGATAAGGCTGATCCCATTATTCTAGAGTATGCTCAGGCTCAAGGAACGTTGGATTGCGTGAGGATTATAGTTGATGAGGGTGGTTCTGTGCCACCTGAGATTATGGCAAAGCTCAAGGCGGATGTGGTGGAGCTTAAGGCAAAGTATGACGCTATTGACATAGCAGACATCATACCTGAAGACTTCCAGTTCCGACCTGCATTCAACGAACATGGATCAGATTTGATTCAACCTGTTCTGGGGAGCTCGGACGCCTCTGCCGCGGCCCATCCTGCAACTCCTTTGACGTTGAGGGGTTAGCTGTTCCTTTTGGACAGCTTTCACAGTTTTCTTAGGATTGGGTCACCTCGACTTGTACCTCTTGTGTTGCTTTGGGGTAGCTGTCGTGTTTTCTTAGGATTAGGATCTGCCTGATATGTCGGCATCTTGCTTTTACTTTTAAAGGATGTTAGTTTTTCAGATTTGCACATCTGATAGGTCGTTGCAACTGTTTTTCACAAAAATTGTAAGACTCGTCTTTTGATAATGAATATAGAGCTTTAGCTCGGTGCGTTTCATGTAATACTCTTGTTCAACGAGTTGTGGTTGTGACAAACATGTCGGTTGTCTGCCTTGTTGTCACTTGTGTCTTTTTTTTTTAAGTAGACTTTTCTCTAATCCTTGTGCGAACTGAAAAACCACTCGACCAAAGGCCGAAGGAGGCGACCTGCAGATCGTCCCTTCGATAATTGATCTATGGACGAAAACTGTAGTTTCGTCAATACTCACGGTTGGAGTATGCGAGTCGGAACTCAGCTTTTTAGAATGAGACTTAAGCTCTTGACGTTGTAACTTCGTACACGCCCAATACTCGGCTTTAAGAGTACGCGAGCCAGAGCTTGGCATTTTCATAATAGGGGCTGTAGCCCGAACATTGTGACTTCGCACTTGTTCAGTACTCATCTTTAGGAGTACGCAGGGTGGACCTCGACTTTTTTTAAGAAGGTATTTAGACCCAAGACGAGAAAACTTTGATCTCGCCGACATCCCCGTATTTGCATAGGGTATGTGCGAGTTATGACTCGGCTTTTGTGGTTTTTATTGCAAATGTGTAGTTGGTACATTTGTTTATGTGAGAAACGCCGAGATTAGCTTGAGAGATCGGTACATAGTTTGAGAAAATAAAAATACTTTTATTAAGTGAAATAGCTGCACCCAGTGGGTTGCCTACGTACCCTGTAAACAGGGATCAAGCCAGGTCGTAGTTCGCGGTACAAAGGAAACCTAAGAATAAAACTTCTTAAGCTTGGTGGCGTTCCAAGAGTTTGGGGTTGGCTTTCCATCGATAGACTTCAGTTCGTACACTCCGGGTTTGACTATCTTGGATATTTCGTATGGGCCTTCCCACCAAGCTCCTAGTTTACTGGCATTCACTTTGGCTGTATTTGCGTAGGTCATTCGCAGCACTAAGTCTCCTTCTTCGAATCGTCTCTGCTTGACTCTTTTGTTGTAGTATCTTCTCGTTGCTTGTTGGTAGGCATATATCCGATAAAGTGCCTTGTCTCGGACTTCTTCCATGTCGTCAAGTGAATCGAGGAGCATATCGTTGTTGACTGCTTTGTTCTCGGGCAACGTTCTTCGGTGCAGGCTGAATACAGCTGCTTCATATGGTGCTAAAGCTTCGATACCGTGGGCTAATGAGAATGGTGTTTGATTGGTGGATTGTCCAGGCGTGGTTCGGTAGGACCATAAGACGCCGTCTAGTTCGGCGACCCAATTTCCATTTTTTGCATTGAGTCTTTTCTTTAGTCCGTCGACTATGGATTTGTTGATGGCCTTGGCTTGTCCATTCGCTTGCGGGTACCTCGGCATAGAGTGGTTTAGTCGAATCTTCCACCTGTGAGCATTGACAGTAAACAGATAATTAGTATGAATCGACGTGCATGTCGAGGTTGTGGCTGGTTTGCCATCCACCTATCGCAAAAGGTCTGCACTATTTCCACACAGAAGTTAGTGCCGTTATCCGTCATGATCTCGTACGGGATGCCATGTCGGCATATTACGTTTTTCCAGATGAAGTCTTGTACCTGCAATACTCACAGAGAAGTCGGGTCGTTAATGATCCTGCACGTAAGAATCACCTTACCGAGTTAGAAGTCTGTGGTTTTTTGGATGCGAAACCTGTTTAGCTTTGACTGAGGTGTATGATTCGGCTCCGACCCACTTGGTGAAATAGTCAGTCATAACTAGTAAGAATTTGTGCTTATTTGTTCCTTTTGGAAGGTCCGACAACGTCCATCCCCCACTTCATGAGTGGATAGGGATTGGCAGAAGCGTTTAATGGTTTGGTAGGTACGTGATTAGTCGGTCTATGTCGTTGGCACATCTTGCATCGTTTGGCGTATTCCTGACTATCGTGTAGCATTGTGGGCCAAAAGTGTCCGTGCTTCTTTATTCGTAATGACAGGTAGCGCCCACTTGAGTGACTTCCACCTACACCTTCATGAAGTTCGGCTAGTACCTTCTGCACGTCATCCCCCAAGATGCATAATAGTAGGACTCCGGATGCGGACCGCTTGTAAAGTTGCCCATCTACAACAGTGTATCTTGCTGCCTTGACTCGAAGTCGCCAAGCTGCCCATTTATCTTCGGGAATTTTTCCTTTGAGGATGTGTTCCTTGATTTCAGTTAGCCAGTCGGGTGTGTCGTGTTGGTCCTGTTCAGCTTCGAAGGAGACCAGCTTGTCAATGGCGTTAGAAATTGCGGTGGTAATACTTGGTGAGGTTAAGTACTCCATCGGGATAGTCCCTTTTATCTCGAGCTCGTTTGTTGAAGCCAGGTTGGCTAGGGTATCGGTGAGCGTGTTTTCGTTTCATGGGATCTTGGTTAACTCGAAACTTTCAAAGCAGCTGGCCAGTTCTTGGACTATTTGATGGTACTGTAGCATCCTCTCATTCTTTGTTGCGTATTCTCCATTGAATTGACTAGTGACGAGCTGAGAGTCGCAGAAAGCGTGTATTCGTGAAGCGCCAAGGTTCTTTGCTAGTCGTAGACCTGCTAGTAAGGCTTCATATTCTGCTTCGTTATTGGATGCCTCAAACTTGATCCTGAAGGCTTGTTCGAGCACCTCGCATGTTGGTGATTCGAGTCTAACACCTGCACCTGATCCTTGTTTTCTTCGTGAACCGTCTACGTAAAGCTTCCATATGCTTGCTGGGGGTGCGATCTACGCCTCAGGGGGTATTTCTGCAACAAAATCTGCAAGAACTTGAGCTTTTGAACATGTTTGATTCCGATATTCAATGTCGTATTCGCTGAGCTCGACCACCCACTTGGTCAATCTTCTGGACTGGTTCGGGCTATGNCGTAGTGGTTGGTTGCTCAGTACAACGATAGTGTGCGATTGGAAGTAAGGTCGTAGCTTCCGAGCTGCGGATACTATTGCTAGTGTTATCTTCTCGACCGGCGGGTAACGCGTTTTGAGCGCCATTTAGTGACTTGCTGACGTAGAAAATCAGCTTCTGCTCCCCCTGGCTTTCCCTGACTAGGACACCGCTAACTGCAGCTTCGGATA
>OVBE01004633.1:0-23493 GCA_900406425.1 Iberis pinnata | reverse complement strand
TGTCCTGATACACTTTCATATAGGGAAAATATATTCCAAAGGCAGGTACTATTTGCCTAATCAGGTTTGATGAAAAATAACGAATCATCAGCAAAGAAAGGATGAGAAAGTACCGGTCCACCATGACTAACTAGTAATCCTTGCAGTTGATGTGTAGAAACTGCCTCTATGATAAGAGCACTTAGGACATCAGAACACAAGATAAAGAGATATGAGGATAATGGATCGCCTTACCGTAGACCCCGTTGAGCACAGAATTAATCATAGGGGCTACCATTAATCAGACCGAGAAAGAGACAAAGCGGATACAAGCCATAATCCATAGAATCCATTGAGGATGAAATCCTTTGCTTCGTAATATACCTTTAAGGAAATCCCATTCGAGCCAGTCATAAGCTTTGTTATATCCGTTTTAACCGCCATAAATTGTTGAGCACATTGACCCCGAGACTTTAAAGCCTGAAACGCCTCATGCGCAAGAAGCACGTTATCCGTGATGTATCAACCCGGTGTAAACGCAGCCTGATTCTCCAAGAATAAGGATCCAAAAAATGGTTTAAGTCGGGCCACCAAAATCTTAGAGATGATCTTGTAAGATACATTACATAAACTAATAGGTCGGTATTCAGTAATCATATGTGCCTGTGAATATTTCGGTATCAAACAAAGATTGGTGTGATTCATACGGTCATCAATTACACCAGTCTGAAAAAATCGTTGCACTTCAGCCACGACAGTCGGTCCTATGATATCCCAATAACGATGATAAAATGAAGCGGTAAAGCCGTCAGGTCCAGGTGCTTTAGTACCTCCAATTGAGAAGACAACATCTTTAATCTCTTGTGCCACAACAGGTTGAATGAGTATAGAATTCATAGCAGGAGTAACAAGCGGATTAAGTATAGCCACTGTGGATTCTAAGTTACTCTTAGGTTGACTTTGAAATAAATCAATAAAATAATATGAAGCCTCAAGAGCCATGTTCTGATTGCCATGAATAATTGATCCAAACATTGACCGTAAAGAAATCATTTTGTTCTTAGCTAGCCGATTCCGGGTCACAGCGTGAAAGAAACGAGTATTACGGTCTCCACACTGTAACCATTGAACACGTGATTTTTGGTAGCAAAACCTCTCTTCACGTCGGTATGCAATAGCAAGTTGATACCGTAATTCATGAATAGAGGATGACGATGCAGTCTTGTTCCGTAAACCGTCCTCAATAGTGATGCGTAAGTCTTTAATATGGGTGCCTGAATTATAATTTTTATTCGCCTTCCATTGAGAGATTGATCTTCTGCATCCAATTAGGCTATCCGAAAGGGAAGAAGATAGTTGATACAATGAAGTAGCAATAAGTTGTTCAAATTAAGGATCAGAGCATAATCGAGCATCAAAACGGAATAACAGTTTCCATGTATCTCCTGCTTTTTGTATCTTAATGATAAACGGACGATGGTCTGACTCCACCAAGTCAAGATACTCCACCTCGAAAGAAGGGAAGGATGCTTTCAATTCTTTATTTGACATGGCTCTATCTAACTAGCTCTCAACAATATGAGAGTAACGTTTGCCAACCCAAGATAAAGTTTTTCCAGAGAAGGGTAAATCAGTAGCACCGCAGATTTGAATTGTGTCCCGACACACCTTGAGAGAGGCAGGGGTCCGAGTTCGGTCACCCATTTTATCATTTGGGTTTAAGTACCTCATTAAAGTCACCACACAACAGCCACGGTCCGGTTTGAGTAACAGCAATACGTTGTAACCTTTCCCAGAAGATGTGTCGACTCACGCTTAGGATGGCTGTAAATAAAAGAGCAATAATAAAAAAAAGTTATCTTTATTGATGAAGACATCGATTACACGTTCACTTATATAATTAAAGGTGATAGATACATATGATTGCAAAAACAAAGCCAACCCCCCCCCCCCCTTACGAACAGGAGATACACATTTTGAATTGGCGAATCCACTTGAGCGGCCACATCACGAACGGTATTGCCTTCATTCTTGGTTACGATAAGATAGAGGATGTCCGAGAAATATTTTTTATTTATTTCCTTAAGGCATCGAACAACCAGGGCCCTTTTTAAACCCCGAGAGTTCCAAAAGGATTGTATTCATTCTGAACCCGGTGGCTTATGGCCCACCGAACCCTCACCTTGTTGAGTTGTGATTGGAACTTGTTCGGAATCTTGGACAACTCGAATCAAGATTCGATTATCCAAGGTTTCACCCCTTATGCGTTTGTGAAGAATCGATTGCTAGGAATATTCCTCATCCACGACAGATTTGCGTACCTCTGTGAAGTAAGTTGTAGCATTTGAAGACTGAGAAACAGGATCCTCCTCGGCTTTACGTTTCTTGGTAGACATTGGTGATGCAGGGGGTCGCGGAGTAGATGTTGGGTGATTGGAAGTGGCTGGAGGTTCTGTAGAAGGCAATCAGTGATCTGGTTCTTCATCTTCATCAGGGTCATCATCATCATCCTGGTCAGAAGGAGCAGAGCCTAGTCCAGGGGTAAGTGAGCATTCTTGGGCATCATGAGACATAAGGCCATATTTGAGGCAAAAGTGCCTTAATTTTCATACTGGAATTTGAGTCCCACTGATTGATGTCCAAAGTGGAAGACACGTTGAAACCGCAGTGGTTCTGCAATCGGCCAAAGGACACGCACGCGAACAAAATTCACCAATTGACTGACATCTCCATCAAAGTCGTTTTCAATAAACCGACCTAAACAAGACCCGATATGGAGAACCATGCGCGGAGTGAGATACTGCAGTGGAATACCATGAACTTGAATCCAAAATGGAACATGGTAAAGATCCTCATCAGTCATATTCGGTGTCCAGCGTTTCAGAACACACATCCAATCATTAAAAGACCAAGGAGCCCGACGGAGAACATAGTACATGGATTCTTCAGTCGGAAAGATAAATTGAACGCGTTTATCTTCCAAGACTCGGCCAATCACGTCTTCACTGCAACCCCATAGACGAGGCAGGGGAGACACCATAGCCCGCAAGTTCTGTTTCGCAAGATTCAGAGGTTTACCAACAATGAAGAATCTCGTCTCCTGGAGTGATTCTTCACGGAGATGATCAAAGACAAAAATTGCCTCGTCCTGAATGCCCAGAATAATCAATTGCATTTGATTTCGGATTTTATCAGCCATGATCAACAGAAAAAGGGGAAAGGAAAAAGAAAGAGAAGAATATAAATCGCTCCAGAGAACCATTTATTACAACACAGGGAAGCAATTGAAAGAAAGATAACAGTTAATAGAACAACTGCTCCAGAATAAACCGTCAAATTGTACGGAAATCACTCTCCAGAGATAGAAATTGAGAAAATTCGATAAAAGAGGCACGAGAAGCAAATCGCCGGTGTAACCGCTTTGGGAGAGAGAAACATTTTTTTTCTTTCTCACTTATTTATCTACTTAAGTTTTCTTTTTGACACAACTTATGTGTATTATCAATTAAAATTAAAATTAATAATTATATTTAAACTTTTTGTATCCTCTATCAAAATTAAAATTGTACATATTTATTTAATAATCTAATTTTTTTACCTAAATCCCTTATTTTGTCAACTTTATTGCTATATATAAGTATCAACGTGTATTTTCTCACTTATACAAAGTTTATATTTAATATAAAAATTGTTTAATTAGAATATGTATAGTTAATAATAAATATGGTTTTGACTCTAAATTATTATTACTTTTTAAAATATTATTTTATGGGTTTTTTTTGGTCAACAAGATTACAACAAATTTTAAACTTTCCACACTAAACACTTAATCAACGGACTATAAAAAGATTTGACTATCGGCCTATCTCATGGATTTTAAAAAGTGAATTTGTAAAATAAAGTTTATATTTTGTATTGTACCCTCTAAAATCTCGGTTAGGCATTCAACAAATGGTTCGAGTATGATTGGATCTTCGTCTTTAGTTTGTCATAACGGTTTTATTTGTTTTGATCGTCCGGTTCTCACGTCTTTTGTTTATAGGCTGTTTTTTCTCTTTTTGTTTTTTTATCATTTAATTTTTTAAAAAACAAATGAATCATGATAATCATGGTTAATGACCACATTAATCTAACCATAATAATGCACACGCTTATACTCTCATTTTCTGTGCTACGTCAATTTTGACTATCCCTTACTTTCATCACTTTCATAACTCTTTTGCCATGCAAACCTATTGGAGTATTCGCCAATATTTTTGTGATTATTCGAAACCTTAACCGCAAAGCATGGCATTTCCGTTATTCCATAAACTTTCCCAAAAAGATAAAACTTTAATAAAAAAAAACAAACTTTATTCCAACGTGGAGAATCACAGAATCGCCGTCACCTTCTGAGTGGAATCCAATGACACAAGTCAATCATCATCACTAACTTACAAATGACACCGTTAGATTCACGTGTGACTCGATAATCACACCGATTAATCCGTGCTCTTTACCTCACGTGATCTTTACTCCTCAAAAAAAGAAGCCGTGTAGAAAACCGACGCCAGCCGAAATAGACCGACCGACCACGATCACCACTTAAACTACCACCCAATCATAACCTTACACGTGTCTATTTTTATTCACCCGTTTGACGCGGATTTATATAAGAAGCTGATGGAAAGAGCTTTTCTTCTTCCTTAATTTAATTTCTTCTTATTTTAGGTTTTCAATCAATCTGAGATTCTCTAAGAAGATTCACTCAATCTTTGATTTTATTTTTATTTCTAACTTCTCTCTTAATTTTTTTTTAATCTACCTTTGGATTTTGCTTCTGCTTCACTTAAATGGCTGTCTCAACTGAAGAGTTTCAAGTTAGTAAATATCATAGCGAGGAAGAAAGGTTAGGTTTAGTTGTTTTGAGGTTTACACGAGGCTTAGGGAGGAAAAGGATTCTAATTTCAAAATCGAATCTACAGAGCATTTCATATTCCGATCAAAATCCGGTAACTAATTCGCCGCCGGTTAATATTTCGTTGAACAGAGCTAAAAGTGAAACGACGGAATCCGATAAGTCTGTGCTTGAATCTCTGCATCAAGATATCTTGGTAAGTTGAATCTCTTTCTCTGTGTCATTGATATTAGTTTTGTTTCTCGAAATTTGAATTGATCTGATTTTGTCATCAGATTCGAGTTCTTTGTCACGTGGATCACGAGGACTTAGTGAGGCTAAATCTTGTATCTAAAACAATTAGAAATGCTGTAAGTTCCATCTTTTGTAAAATTTTAAACTTTATAAATCTTTCTAATTAAGCAAAAATAATGATGGGTTTTTTTATTATAATTGATTTATTTAGGTATTAGAAGCAAAGAAGTCGCATTTTGATTATAGTACACCAAAAAAGACTCTGCATTTTCGAAACTCGTTATTAGCCGTCGAGGAAAATTCAAATTTGAGTCAAGAAGATGAGCCTCCTAATGCACCAATTCGAAAGAGGAATATTAATCGTGAATCAGATTTATCCAAGATATCTACAGTGTTGTTTAAATGAGAGAAAGAAAGATATATAACTCAAGAAAAAAAAAAAAGAGCTAGTTTTGGTTGTAAGTTTTATTATATTTACTGATAATGTAAATATAATTAACCATTATTTGGAAATTTCGAAGGAAGATGAATATAATTTTGTGAATAAAAATACATTTTGTAAGTTTGTGATCAGAGTATCCTAAGTAATAATGTATTGCTTGTTTTTCTTTCTTCTAATTAAAAATATAATAGTAAAATCAATATTCATTTCCGAGCTTGCAAAGGATTGTGTTTTTGTTTAATACATTGCTTTCCACATGTGGAAGTGGAATATAAAAAGAAAAGAAAAGAAAATCAAATTCTAGTAAAAATAGCAAAAAAAACACATCTTGATAAAAGTTCTCTCTTTTACATATTAGAATACAAACCACACCCAAAGCTAAGTGAGTTTAGTAGAGTTTTATTATTCTAGAAAGTTGTAAATTATTGGACCCATGAAAATGTCGTATTCGAAAATCTTTAAGCTCGGTAGAACCATCCATGTGCTTTTTTTCAGGTTAAAAGATGCTACTAAAGAGGCTTTAACACGATCTACATGTCTCAACCTTACGTGGTTTGACAAAAAGAAACGTCTACGTGGCTCGAGAAACTTAAGTTTTAAGCTTGACAGAACCATCCATGTTCTTTTTTCAGGTTATTATGTGTTTACTTTACAAAACTTAATGCATCATCAGTGAAAAGTTGCTGACGCCTCCAGTTATTACTCCTTATTGAATGAGCAAAGCAGCCAAATTATCCGAGGAAAAGAGAAATAGTTGAATATAGAATTGAATGAGGATGGCAACGTTATCAAAAGTTCACGTGACTGAATCCTATAAGTTTTATCAGCTTGAGTTATTTGTACAAAAAAATTAATTTTTTATAAGAATTTATAATATGAATTGAGAGAAATATTGAGGAGAATATATGCTTACAAGAATATAGGAGTTTGTTAATATATTTGTAACAGTTTATAAGATTTTGTAAACAAACTGTGGGTACATATATTGGTCGATGTGAATGAATAAACTTAAACTTTACACAAATACCTAATTCTACATGGTATCAGAGCAAAGATCCAATTAATTTTGTTGTTCAATTTTTTAAAAAACCAGAAGTTATGGTTGGTGACGAAGATAGCTCGGTGTCAACTCCCAGTGGGAGGTCGACCGATAATGCGGTGTCTCCTTATGCGTTGTACTCTTTGGATAATCCTGGTGCAGTGATTTCTTCTGTACAACTTAATGGGGAGAATTACTCTGAATGGTGTTCAGAGATGATGAATGCATTGCAATCCAAACGCAAATTGGCTTTTGTTAATGGAAGTTTGAAGAAGCCGGATAGTGCTCATCCGGATTATGATAATTGGATCACTGTGAATTCAATGATCGTAGGATGGTTGAGGTCTTCTATTGAAACAAAAGTACGCTTAACGGTGAGCTATATCACGGATGCGTTTCAGCTATGGACAGAGCTGAAAAATCGTTTTTCGGTTAAGAATACAGTTCGTATTCATCACACAAGGCTGAATTAGCCTCTTGTCGACAGAATGGTCAATCTGTCTTGGATTACTTTGGCAAGTTGTCAAAGCTATGGGAAGAATTGCGGAATACTCAAACTATGATTCAATGTTCGTGTGGTGCTTCTCAAGAAATTTTGAAACAATTAGAGGAGGAAAAGGTTCATCAATTTCTTTTAGGTCTTGATGAAAACAAATTAGGTGGTATTTGTTCTTCAATTATTGGAACAGATCCTTTACCAGCCTTAAGAGAAATTTACTCAAAAATTGTGATAGAGGAGCAAAGGTTGATGGCTGCTCATAACCGAGAGATTCATCATGCTGCAGTCGGGTTTGTAGCTCGAACAGAGGCGGAGGCTGTCGTGAATCTGTTCAGAACAGGAGGTCAAGCTGTTGTCTCTGTGCTGTCACGAGATCGCAATATCCTTTGTTCTCACTGTGGACGTCAGGGTCACGAGAAGAAGGAATGTTGCAGGTGGTGGGCTTTCCCGATTGGTGGTATGAGAAGAACAAGGGAGCTGGTGGTCGTGGACGCAGAAATAAGAGTGTTTCGTTCAACAGTGGTGGTCGTGGTAGAGGTCAAATCACCACCGCACATACCACTAGCTCTAATGAATCGTCGTTCCCGTCTTTGACTGAGGATCAATGGAGAGCACTTACCAATTTTCTTAATGACAAAACAACGTCCTCGGCTAAGTTATCTGGTAAGACTAAATATAGCGATGTGATTTTGGATACAGGAGCTTCTCATCATATGACGGGAAATTGCTCTCTTCTACGTGACTTAGTAGACACATCTCCATGCTCTGTTGGATTCGCAGATGGTGGATATACTGTTTCCTCAAGTCGAGGATTAATGTCGATTTCGGAACAGATTTTGTTGACTTATGTGCTTAACCTTAATTGCACACTTATCTTTGTTTTGAAGTTACTTAAGCAAACCAACTGTTTTGCTATTTTTTCTAATACACTGTGTGTCTTGCAGGACCGTTTGATGAGGATTATGATTGGATCTGGAAAGGAACGTGATGGGGTGTGTTACTTCTCAGATGACATGGCTGCTCGGATTCATAAAGTTACAGTAACAGAGGATATGACTTTGTGGCATCGTCGGTTTGGTTATCCTGCTTTTCAAGTGCTTTCTAGTTTGTTTTCTTTTGACTCGAAATCTGCTTCTCCTTCGTCCTGTGATGTGTGTTTTCAGGCTAAGCAGACTAGAGAGACTTTTCCAATCAGTAATAATAAAGCATTCGATTCTTTTTCTCTTATTCATTGTGATGTTTGGGGACCGTACAAAACCCCATCTTCTACTGGTGCTGTTTACTTTCTCACAGTTGTTGATGATTATTCACGTGCGGTTTGGACTTTTCTTCTTCTTGAAAAATTAGAAGAAGCAACAGTCTTGCATAATTTTATTTCATATACAGAAAGACAATTTGGTAAACAAGTAAAATCGATTCGATCAGATAATGGGACAGAATTTATGTGCTTGTCTTCCTTCTTTCGAAGTCTCGATATTACACACCAGACATCATGTGTAGCTACACCTCAGCACAACGGTCGTATGTGGTAAGAGCACTCTTGTTTCAAGCTTCACTTCCGGTACGGTTTTGGGGAGAAGCGGTTCAATTTGCGACATATGTTATAAGTCGAACCCCATCTGCGGTTTTTAAAGGCTCTACCCCGTATGAGTTTCTTCATGGTTCACCTCCGTCATATTCTCACATTCGCACGTTTGGTTGTGCCTACTTTGCCCATAAACAATCTCGGAATAGTGATAAATTTAAGAGGAGAAGTAGATGTTGTGTGTTTCTCGGTTTTGACATGGGCAAGAAAGGCTAGAAAATCTTTGACTTGGATGAAGAAGTAATTCTTGTTTCTCGAGATGTCATCTTTGATAAGGAGGTGTTTCCCTTTGCTATTTCATTGGTTGTTCCTGTCCAAGTTCTTGTTACTTCTTCACCTATTACTGATGACTGGTTAATATCGCCGGTGGATAGGGGGAGCTTAGGTGAATCCTTAATAGTATCTTTGCCTTCTCCTGAAGCTCCTGCAGTCTCTGTCGATTTACCAGCAACTGGGCCTACAGTTGAGCCCGTTTTAGATTCTGTTTCTTCGGTTCAAGAAGTTCTTGGCCGCGGTATGAGGCACCGACAACCGTCTATACGCCTTAATGACTTCGTGACCTACACTACTGCTGTTACACACCATCACTCGACACCTTCCGCTTCATCATCCTCGTCTTCGGTTCCAGGTATTTCTCTTTACCCATTGATGGTTGTTGTTTTGGATTCCGCTTTCTCTCCAGGTCATCGAGCATACTTGGCAAGTGTTGATGCTTCGATTGAGCCTAAACATTACAAAGAAGCTGTTCAACATGATGTTTGGAGAGAGGCTATGTCCAAATAAATTGATGCCTTAGAAGCCAATAATACTTAGGACTTGATAGAGTTACCGATTAGGAAGGTTGCGATTGGGTGTCAATGGGTCTTTAAGACCAAATATAATGTCGATGGGTCTATCGAACGTCACAAGGCAAGGCTGGTTATTCAAGGAAATAATCAGGTAGAGGGAGCTCATTACAATGAGACGTTTGCACCGGTTGTGAAGTTGATAACAGTTCGCATTCTTCTTCGTATTATTGCTGCTCGGAGATGGACTGTTTATCAAATGGACGTCCATAATGCTTTTCTCCATGGTGATCTTCTTGAAGAAGTTTACATGAAACTTACACCCGGGTTTCGACATAATCATCCTTCTAAGGTTTTTTGTCTAAAGAAATCTTTGTGTGGTTTGAAGCAGGCACCTCGTTGTTGGTTTCAAAAGTTGTCTGAGTCACTCCTACGGTTTGGTTTTATTCAGTCCTATGATGATTACTCGTTGTTTTCGTTTACTAATGGTGATGATGAGATTCGAGTTCTTATATATGTTGATGATCTTCTTATTTGTGGTAATAATGATGAGTTGCTTCAAAAATTCAAGACCTATCTCGGACGTTGTTTCTTGATGAAGGACTTGGGTAAATTGAAGTACTTCCTTGGTATTGAGGTGAGTCGAGGTGAGGATGGATTCTTCCTTACTCAACGAAAGTACATATTGGACTTAGTCTCGGACACGGGTAACGTTGGTTCTAGGCCTTCTGGTACACCATTGGAACAGAATCATAACCTTGCGATTGATGATGGTCTGTTAATGGCTAATCTGCAACAGTATAGACGCCTCATCGGTCGACTTATTTACCTAACACACACACGGCCAGATCTTAGTTATTTGGTCCATGTGTTGAGTCAGTTTATGAAAGCGCCTCAGGAAGCTCATTGGTCCACTGCATTACGAGAAGTTCGTTACTTGAAAGGCTCTCCGGGACAAGGTATTTTTCTTAGCTCAGATCATGATTTAAGTTTGTCAGTTTATTGTGATTCGGATTGGGCTGCATGTCCTCTCACTTGATGGTCTTTAAGTGCGTTTGTTGTTTTGCTTGGTGGTTCTCCTATATTTTGGAAAACAAAGAAACAACAGACATTATCTCATTCTTCGGCTGAGGCCGAATATCGAGCTATGTCTGTAGCTCTTCGGGAAACCAAGTGGTTGCGTGGTCTTTTACAGGGATTGGGTATTGAACAGTCTTCACCAGCTCAATTTTTCTGTGATAGCAAGGTCGCGATTCACATCGCTGCTAATCCGGTTTTTCATGAGAGGACTAAGCACATCGAGAATGATTGCCATGCAGTTCGGGATGTAGTGCAAGAAGGTATCATTACAACTCAACATGTTCGAACACAAGATCAATTAGCTGATGTTCTTACTAAGGCTCTAGGTTGGGTTCAGTTTAAAGTTCTATTTTCCAAGTTGGGCGTTTGTGATCTGCACGCTCCAACGTGAGGAGGAGTATTGAGGAGAATATATGCTTTATAAGAGTTTGTTGATATATTTGTAACAGTTTATAAGATTTTGTAAACAAACTATGGGTACATATATTGGTCGATGTGAATGAATAAACTCAAGCTTTACACAAATACCTAATTCTACAAGAAAATGTTTACCTTGCTTTGCTGGTCAATATTAGATTTACTGTTGTAGTAGTTACGATTTCTAAATTGTTTTGGTGTCAATTATGCAATTAGAGAGTTCAAAGGCATATTTTCATGTACAAATAGATAAGAAAACAAATGTTTAAAATTCAATAACAGACAAAGCAAGAATAACTGAAAAGTGGTTATCACACTTGAAAAAAAAAAAATTATTTGTTCATGCTACGAATTGATTCTTTTTAAATCTAAAATTGTGAAAATCATTTTCTTTGATGACTCAAAAATGGTGTCACGCTTTAAGTCACTAACTCTGAGAAGAAATTAAAGATTTCGATCCCAACTCTTCTTTTTTTGTTAAAGGTTATATTTATTAAATACATATATAATCTAATTACATCAATTAGCCCAATTAACAAAATAGAAATACAAATGAGCCCAAAACAACTAAAATCGGGTGGGCTTCCAGAGTCCAAACCAGGCCCAGACCAAAATCTAAACTCTGAAAATCCTAGAAACTCAAAAGAGAACCCTTTGAGTTTCAACCGCCACCGCATGGTGTGTTATCGCCGGATCTGCAATTTCGGAGACCCGGCGGCGACAACTAAGGCGACGTTGACACCATCACCCACCAGAACTTCGATTTATGGGCAGAAGAAGATACTGGTACTGTGCTTCCACGGCGAGGCTAGATGGTGAAGGGTAGGTTTCCAGGAAGGTTGGGAAGCGGACTCCTCCGACTTTGAAGGTGGCTTAACGGCGAATCTATGTGACACTAATTCCCGCAGCACCGCACAAACCAATCGCCTCCATATCCTTCGTTGGAAAACCCGATCCTTTCCTTCAAGTCCTCCATTTCTCTTTCACCGACTTTCATGCTTCCACGCCGTAGCGGATCAGACCGTGACCCACCACCGGGAAGCTTTTACACCCGCGAACAGAAGCCACGGTAAATCTAGCTGAAAAGGATAGTCAAAAATATAAGAAATTAATGGGTGAAAAAAAGAATTAGGCGGGTTCGCCGGCTCTGGATCTCACCGTCGAACCTTGGGGCCGCGGTGCATGAGAGGACGACTGACCGGAGGATGTAGACTCGCCGCCTCTTCACACTCACCGCAAGTCTCTGACAAAAAATAAAAAGAGAGTCGAGTGAGAGAAAAAAGAAGAGAGAGAGTCGGGTTTCGTAGGCTTCTATTTCTTTTCGGACTCTTCCCTTTTTACAAAAAAACAAACATTGAAAAGTTATTTGATGTTGCCTTAGAGCAGGTACAACACATAGGTTTTAACCGGCTCTAAACATAAAATAATAATATAAAATGTGCCTAAGAAGAAGATTCGATCCCATCTTTAGACATTTTTCAACCTGGATCAGGACCGCCACGTGTTCATCCATGGTTGGTTGTTATTTTTTATTTTTTCTAACTATCGACTGTTTTTTTTTTAAAGATTTTTTGTAGGGCTAGGTTTTCGGATATTCGTTTTGGTTCCGATTTTTCGGATCCTAAAATTCTAATATCCAATCGATACTTTTCTAATATTCGGTTCAATTCTGGTTGGGTTCTTGTCGGTTCCAGGTATTTCAGACCTGAAATACCAAAAAAATACCCGAAAATACAAAAAGTACCAGAAAATACAAAAAATATCTGAAAATACAAAATACCTTAAATAATTTAAAACTAAATTACCCAAAAAAACTATAATACCTGAATTATATAATATAATATGTATATATATATATATATATATATTCAAATATTTCAATTAAAAAATTTATGTTCAAATATTATTGCAAGAAATTGTTAATTTCATCAAAATTATGTTTAAACATCTCAAATAAAAAATAATAATTTTTAATTTTTAAGAATCACATTAGTAATTCTATCATTGAAGACACTAAATATTGATAAATAATGATTAAAATAATTATTAGAACCTCAAATGAAGTCCTAGCATTGAACATGCTCTTAGGACATCTCCAAAGGGACACTTCAAATTTGAAGTGTCACACATTTCAAATTTGAAGTGTCATGTGTTTTCCTCCAAAGGCAACACTTCAAGTTTGAAGTGTCAAAAGTATGTATTTTGCAATATGATCCATATTTTTGTTCACAATTAATTAACATCATACAATTTATAAATAAATATAAAACATTACATTATAATATAAATTACATCATTATTAGAAAACATACCAATAACATCATAAAAAAAATTCTTGAAGGTAAAAATTTAAATTTAAACCCTCAAAATTCAATTTTAAATTTAAGATATTTCCTTGTGACAAAAAATTACGGTATTTATGAAACAAAACATTACATTTTAATGATATTTTTGAAAGAATTGAAAGTGTGAGGTAATTTTGAAATATGATTTTTATGATACTTCATTCAATTTCTCTTATGTTAATATGTCTCCATTAATTTAGTGACTCCAACTAATATGGATATTACTTAGGTGTCTATTTGTTACCTACATTACCATACAACAATATATTTTGCGTTTAAATTGATGTCTTTTTTTTTATCAACTTGAAAGATATAATAAAAAGAGAAAAGGGAGTTACAACAATAACAATCTAAGCCCATAAAGAAAAGAAAACGAAGCCCCATCAACCAAAATAAACCCAACCAAAAGAAAGGCAATATTCTTTTAAAAAAAATAAAATTAAAACGTCATGCAATTAACAGAACCTGCATATAATAATAAACAAATCAAGAAACAAACAAAGGATTCTTAGAGGAAAGCTTCATTATGGAATAGATATTTCAGCCAGCTTGGATATGACTGTGCTACATAAGATCTAAGTCTCTTCTCCTCGACCACACTTGCTGCAATAAGATGAACTCCTTTGTTTGATAAAAATGATTCTTTAAAACAAAACCAGTCTTAAAAAAGAAGAAGAAGGGAGCCACAACCATCTGCAAAAACCATCAGTGAGGGAACAGCTTCTGGGTCCTGTAAAGCCTGAATAATCAGGCTATTACCTAGAGCAATGATAACCTTTTGACAGTTATGAACCACCATATTCTCTATAACCCGTGTTGTACTATTTTGATAGGCTTGTTGTATTGATGTCAAATTAGAGAAAGCTTTTCGTGAATGCAGTATAACCGAGCCTTCATGGTCCCGAATAACCATCGATGCCCCTCCTAGGCCCGATTTTTTGTCAAAGGCAGCACCAATATTGCATTTTAAATAACCTTCTGGATTTTTTTTCCAGCCCTGACCATTTACACTTCGAGGCTGCATAAAAGACTTTGCTTCCTTCCTTTTGACTTCCAAGGCCATTAACCAAGCTTCATATTTCTTGCAGGCTTTGGTCACTATCTCTTTTGCATTAAAGGATACCCCTCCGAATACTAGATGGTTTCTATTTTTCCACAAGAACCATAATAGCCAAGGAAACACTTTTCTGTTCTCAATCGGCCATCTTTTATCCTTGTAAATGGATAAGATATGGTAGAAGTTTGCTAGTAATGATCCATTTTCAAACCCCTCTTATGGTGATGGGAATCCAGCTAAAGCCCATACTTGCCTTGGGATGTGGCATGAGAAAAACACATGGTTGATTGATTCTCCTTCTTGGCCACAAAACTGACATCTTCCAACAGATTTGATTCTTCTTCTTTTAATTGCATCATCCACATCTAATGCCCCATTTAAAGCCTTCCATCATAAATGTTTGATCTTGGAAATAGTATTCATCTCCCATATTTTATGTTTCAACTCATTGCAAGAAGGCTGCATTCTCTCTTGTTGTCTCAACTTTCTCTCCTTTTCTTCAGTTGCGATGACATAGCCTGTTTTAACTGAGTATGTCCCTGTTTTTGTATGCTTCCAAGTCCAATAATCATGTTTGTGTTTAACAAGCTTGGTGTGCATAATATCCAGTTCGTCTTCTCTATAAAACAGTTCATGTAAGAGAGAGTTATTCCAATTGGTAGTTCCTGTCGTCATGAGGTCCTTCACTCTTAAGTCTAAATTAATTAAGGGTTTTTTAATAAGTGGATATCTCATAATTCCATTGCCCTCAATCCATTTTTCAATCAACACATAAATAGATTCCCTGTTGCCAACATTCCTCTTTAAACCCTGCATCAGAAGTTATCTGCCATAGACGATGCTTCTCCAGACATAAGAAGATATGTTGCTCATTTTTTCTGTCAAGAAATCTTTGTTGTTAAAATACCGACTTTTCATGAATCTGGCTACCAAACTTTGTGGGGATGATAAAATTCTCCATCCTTATTTGGCTAACAAGGCTTTATTGAAACTTGAGATGTCCTTAAATCCCAAGCCACCTAAATGAGTTGCTAAACATAACTTTTCCATGCTTGTCCAATGTATCTTCCTTCTATGAGCCTCTACTCCCCACTAGAAACGAGCAATCATTGCTGTAAGGTTCTTACAAACTGTGTTTGGAAGCTTAAATACTGACATCACATATATTGACATTGAGTTGGCCACAAAATTATCAAAGTATGTTTCCCTGCTTGTGAGAGTGATTTGATAAACCAGCTATCTATCCTTTGTTGTAATCTTGATTTAAGGTATTCAAAGATCTTAACCTTTGAGCCACTAAAAACATCTAGTAAGCCTAAGTATAATTCTTCCCCTCCCTTACCATATATTCCCAAAACCTGATGAATTTGATTTTGTAGGTCTTCTGGAACTTTACTGCCAAATGAAATATTGGATTTCTCTGTGTTAAATCTTTGCCCATAAGCTTGTTCGTAATCGTGTAGGATGGTTTTGATTGCTTGTGCCTCATCCAAAGTGGATTGACAGATTAGCATACTATCATCCGCAAACATCAAGAGAGCTATAGAAGGACCGCTAATATTGTACTGTAAACCGTGAATCTGGTTTGCTATCTCTGATTTCCGGAACAGATATGTTAATCCTTCAGTGCAGAGTACAAAGAGGAAATGAGACAAAGGGTCTCCTTGTCTCAGCCCTCTACATGGTGATATTGATCCAAATGGTGCTCCATTCAAACAAAATAGTTTACGGTTGTCAACAATACATAACTCGATCAATCCATGTCCTTGTAAACCCCATTGCCGCGAGTGTAGCTTCCACATAAGGCCATTCTATCCTGTCATAGGCTTTGGGTATATCACTTTTTATAGCCATGTGTGTATGTGAGATATCTTTGTGTGTATGTGAGATATCTTTGTGTGTCCTGAGAGCATGACTTATCTCATGAGCTATGATGATGTTATCAGAGATTAATCTTTTACTTACAAATGCGGACTGATTTTCATATATCAGATATGGGAGAAGGGATTTTAACATGGATGATATAACCTTAGCTATGATTTTGTACAGTACTATGCAGGCTAATTGGTCTCAGTTCCTGCATTCGATTTGGCTTTGAAACTCTTGGGATTAAGCATATTTGCGTGAAGTTTCAAGAGGATGGGAAGATTCCTTCTCTGAAGAACAATTGTACCCTCTTTTGTTATTTCTGATCCCACTATATCCCAGTAAGTTTGGTAGAAGGAGGCTGACATTCCATCATATCCCCGGGAGCTATCTGTTTTCAAAGACTTAACTGCCGTTAACACGTCTTGATTTGTAACTGGCCTTAATAGAAGTGTATTCATCATGTCTATTACTCTCCCAGAAAAACCTTGGTAGATATCTTGGCAGTTAGTCAGATTTGAGGACGAGAATAAGTCTTTGAAGTATGCCAAAGCTACCTCTGCCTTAGATGCTTCTGTCACTTGTACATTGCCATTGACATCAATTAATGTCTCAATTCTTTTTGAAGCTCTATTTAATTTGACAGAGTTGTGAAAAAAACTTGGTATTTATGTCTCCATCTTGTAGCCATTTTTCTCTTGATCTTTGTTTACAATACAACTCTTCATCTCTTGTAGCTTGTACCAATTCCCTTCGAGTATATAAATCTTTGTAGAACTTGGGTTTGACAGTGATATCTCCTCTTCTAAAGCCTTATACGCGTTTTGAATCACCACTGTTGTATTGAGAATATTAGCTTTTTTCCAATGACTTAAGGCTCCTCTCACTTTTGAGATTCTATATGTGATAGCAGGATGATTATGTCTACCAAAACTCATATTCCATGCATGTGCTATAGCCTCTCTAACCACTTCTCTATGGATCAATCTCTGGTCAAAGAAGAATCTTTGTTTGTTTGAAGTTGAATGTTCATGAAGGAAACCTAGTACGGATTTGTGATCTGATCCTCTCATGTCGAAGAAGGATTGAGATGCAGTAGGAAATTTTTTCATCCATTTCTTATTAGCAAAACACCTATCAATTCTAGATTGAATCCATAGCTTATGTCTTCTTCCTGCCCATGTGAATTCATGTCCTTGGTGGCATAACTCTGTTAATTTGCAAGCTTGCAACATGTTATTAAAGGCCACAAATGTGGCTTCACTTCTCCATGGACCTCCAATTTTTTCTCCATTATGGCATATATCGTTAAAATCCCCAAAGACACACCAACTTTCAATTCTAGCTAATCCAATTTTGCTCAGTTTTTCCCAATTATATTCTCGTCTTTTTTTATTTGCATTTCCATAAATACCAGTAGCAAAAAAATACAGAAGCTTCATAACCAATCAAACAGTCAATCATATTATTATCCGATTGTAACACCTTTACATTAATACTTTTCTTCCAAAACATTGCTAAGCCTCTACAGTGATTACTAGGATTCACTATGAAAATAAAATCTTAATTAAAAACAAAAGTTCAAGGAAATATGTAGATCAAAGCTCCCTGAGATATGAAATTACCAGGTCTTGAGACAAACATAACCCCTAGCAATTATAGCTAATTATCCGCATTACTTATCTGGTGATCCCTCAATTGGGATCACCAAATTTCTATCAATCTTTTGATGTTTGGATATACTTCCTCCTTCATCTTCATTTTTTCTCTTAGTTGAACCTAAGACATAACATGATCCTTGCATTTTTTCTCACTTGTCTATATTTGTACTGGTTGCTTGCCTTCTCTTAACTCTTGTATAAGTATTTCTAGTCTTGGATGATACAGTCGTGGAACCCACTGATCCTTCATCATTCCATTCCTGAGGTATTAAACTGTTTAACATCACCAGCCTTTACTGCATATTTTGAATTTGTGTCATGAACTTCCATTTGCCTATCCTTAGCAGCTATAATTGCTGCATTTAAAAGCCTTTCTTGTATTTGTGGAGCATGAGCTCTTCCACAATAGTCTTGGTTTTGAGAGAAATCAAATACATGTCATTTTCCTTTGTCTACCTCTCTCGAGATAACAACAGGGGGAGCTAATCTCAGCAAACTCCTTCTCGTGTTTGGGCTTTTCTCTACTTCTGCTACAGATATCTTAACTCTCTCCTCCCTCATCCTTCTTTCTGCTCCTTTAGCCGCCAATAAGTATTGTCTCATATTGTCCAGCACGCCTACATCAATCTTCATTCTTCCGGTAGCCAGATCAATTCCAACTTGTTCCTCATTAAGAACACCATGAAGAGGGTCGGATGGGTGTAGATAATCCTTGATCTTTTGTTGTTTCACTCTCACTCTCTGTTGAGTTGCTGATGAGGAATTTGTGGTCCTAGATGGATTGAATGAACAAGTTTCCTTAGGGTGTGTCATTCTTTGACAGATATAACACCTTCGCTGAACTTTCTCATAATCGAAAAAGGCATTGAAGACCACTCCTATTGGTGTTTGAAAGCGTTTTGCTCTTCTAAGAGGATTGTTGATGTTGAATTTTATCTTGACTCTGATAAAAACTCTTATTTGTGGTTGAGATGGATCAAACTCGACTTCTTTTACTTCACCAAGCTCATCTCCAATCGCAGTGATGGTTGAGGCTGTCAGATTATTAACAGAAATATTGTGAATCCGTACCCAAACAAATATGTACTGCAGATAGTCTTCTGGTGGATCCTCAACCCACTTCTCTAAGAACAGTGACCACTCATTGTAAGTCCAAAATCCTTTCTCTAAAACCCTTTCCAGATCAAGTTGATGTTGGAAGATAAATTGAAATTTTTCCTGGGACAAAGCGATTCCCCTAACTTTCCCTTCAAGACCCCATTTCTTTGGAAGATCGGTGATAAGATTTGCCATTTTCTGTGCACTTGGGTTAAGAGCTTTGCCTATGATGCTTAGTTTATTCCTCTCTCCAGCACTATATTCAGGCAGATTTGGAAGCATAACTGGAGCTTCGTCTTCTTCTTCGATATTCATGGCACCAAGAGCATCCTGTAAAGGATTCTCCATTCGATTAACACTTCGTAAATCACTACGGGATGATGATTCTTGTTGCAAGATGACACGCTCAGCTTGATAGAAGATCGCCACATCTTAAGCACAGAGATTACGATATCAAAGCTTGGTTCAAGAGAGAAACAGTGTCGAGAAAATAAGAAAATATATTCACTACACAGTGAAAAGTTGAAGCTCCACCACTCAAAGAGAATCTTTTGACTATTCAAAGACTCTGCCTCTATTAGAGATTACTAAGCTCATTCTTGTATTCCCACAGGTATTTAGTGACTAAATTGATGCCAACATTCTTCTTTCTTTATTCGGTGAATAGCTAACAAAAGCACGGTGGTAGAAATATTTTGTTATAAAATGATATGCTTATTGCATATGTTATACATTTTATGACAAGTGACATAACCAAAATTTTATTTTACGGGATCATATAAAAAGGGTAATGGTTAATTATTCAACATTTTTAACAATTATACATTACATAAATTATTAAAGACACATTGACAAACTAATAGAATAAATGTATTTTAACATAAATTATTAAAGTTTAATATATATTTTATAGTTTAGATAATACTTTGGAAATTGAAACAACAAAAAACATATTAGAATAAAATATATATGCAAAAGAATGATACCTACTAATAAACATGGTTAAATATTTTGTTAAACACTCAAAAAGGTTAAAAACTGGTGGGGTCAATAAGCTAAACATTTACCAATTATGCTAGCATTTTGTGCCATTGTAATCTTACAAATAAGTTTTTAAACTTTTAACTGGTTCAATTGAACTCACACCCACCAACGTAGGTCCGCCCATAGAATGACGACCTAAGAGGTAAACGAGAATGATGCAAAGGATTGCACGACATGTGTTATTCTTCTCTCAAACATGTCAAGAAACAAGCACAATATCGGCTCATGGAAGTCTTGGTTTGCCGGAGGATTTTCCAGTAGGGTTGTGTTTGGTAAACCAACTAGTGTAGAGAAACTGCTTGTGAGGACCAACGTGGTTACATATTAGCTTTACCTTTTGTCTCTCTCTCATCCATCTTAGTATTATTTTCATGTGACGCTTGCTCGTTAGCCCCCTTAATCCCACCTCCTGTTCAGTTTTGAGATATAGAAATGTAGAATTGAGAAACATTCATTCTACTTGTCCAAGCAATCCAAAACCTCTAACAAAGGAAATGAAAAAAGGCTACCTTTGCACGATCCCAAGTTTCAGCAATGGTGAGAGGTCCATGTTCCTTCAAAATATCAAAGATCACTCTAGTTATTGTCTGGGTTTGCTCCGGTGGTGTATTCAACTCAATCGGTTTCATCTTGGGTTTTGGTTTAGTGGCAAAATGTCTTATCAAATATCCAACTACATTGTTCCAGGGCTTCATGTTCCTCGACATACTCAGATTCCTTCACTTGTTATTTTTTTCAGCTGCTACAAATTATAAAAACAAAAACCTCAATTAAAATACATAAATATATAGTTCAAATTCATCAAAATGGATGCGATTAAACCATCATGTTACTAAACCAGATTTAAACGATGCTTCGCGCTCGAGTCTCAGCTAGACATTAAATCGAACACGATCTTTTGTGGCGTATCGAACACCGAAATTGAAAACAAAGAACAAAAACTTAACAATATGAACAAAATTTAGAATATCAGAGCATCTCCATTGGTAGATACTCCATTAGAATTTTTTTATTAATATTTTTCACTAATTATACTCTCTTAGAACCTCTAAACTTATTTAATTAAATTGCCCTCCATTAGTAGAACTTCTATTGGGTTCTAAAAGTTTCATCTTTCATGAAAAACAAACTTGAATCAATTTGTAGAAGAAATCAAAACAGAAACACAATCCTCTTGAAACAAACTTATCAACTTATTACATATTTTCTTAAGATTAACTTAAATTACTCCATACATATTCATTAACAGTGCTTACATTTGGATCTTCCTTATACTTACTTCATGCTGACTCAAACTATAAGCCTTTGTACCTGTAAGAGAGAGAGCGCTAAACATGAAACAAAAAAAGAATGTGAACAAACCTTTGGCACTGAATTTGATAAAGCCATAGAAACATGCTCGCAAAGTAGCAACAAGATACGAAAGATACAAGGTATAATCTCATCTCTCTCCTTGCGTATGGTAAGGATTTAAAGGTTTTTCTGATATATGCAACAATGCATATAAGCCAGAAACAAATACAATAGTGCAGAGAACCTTTGAATCATAATATAAACTTTGAAATTAACATGGAAATTTAAGGATACTGTAATAATGTATCAAAGTCAAAGTATATAAAACCAGAAGCAACACAACACACTAGCCAAAAGCAATTGTTGATTCTAAGCAAGCAAAAGCCAGAAGCAACACAATACTGCAGAATCACTACATAAACCTTCAATTAACATGGAATTTTGAAGACAATCAAACCTAAAGAACACATACACTTAACAACATGCTCCTGTAAATGTCAACATCCTACTTATTCCTTCACCTTAAACAAGAGTATACATTACCTCAATTTCATAGGCAATGCAAATATGAACATGAAACATTCATTTATCTTACTGCTGATTCTTCTTGCATGAAGAAAAAAGTCAACACAATCAGTAGAGGTCCCCTTCAAGAGCAATTCTCCTCTCTTTGCTAAAACCACAAACCCAAGAAGTATGAGAATCACTATAGTGACTGTTTTTCTAGAAGAGTTATGAGATTCTTCTGTCTTCACTCCTGTATTTGTATTCTTGAAAAAAACATCAGATAGACCTGAAACACATCAGTAGAGGTCCCCTTCAAGATCAATTCAACAACTCCACACATTGATACCAAGATTTATTGATTCAAAAATGGTTCTAAAATTCGGTGTAGGCGGCGACTAATCGCCGGAAAATGGGTTTGAAAATCAGCACCGCCGCGATTTTAGTATTCTCGGCCAAAAAAATCGACAAAAAAAATGTTGACAAAAACTGTGTTTTTTTTTACATAAATTTGGATATAAGTTAAAGATTTGTACTACTTAGGCTTTGGTTTGCGATAAGTCGATGGAAAAACAGAAGATTGATGAAGATAAAAACGCAGTAAAAATCCCAGCGGCTAGGGTTCTTTTTGGAGAAGATGAAGACAAGTTGTAATTACTTTTATACCCCTGTCATTTAAGAAAACAAATTAAAAAGACAGATAGGGAAATCGAACAATGATTACTCTTCTAAGCCACTAGACCACCTCTACTTTCCATTTATTTGTAATTTTAAAATGAATATTATCAATAAAAGTGTAATATATATCTATACATTATATAATTTTTTTGCAACGCCTAGTCCCGATTAATCCCCGCTTAGGCATTCTAGTCGTTACGCGCTAGTTTACCACCGACTAGCGCCTAACAATTTTTAGATCATTCAATTTCAAATGCAACATATCACCATGAACTGATGATAAAATATACAAATCTCATAGTAGATAACACTAAACACATGAATTGAACTGATATAATATTCAATTTTGTTAAGTTTTCTCTTCACAAACATTTTATGAACAAAATTACTTGTTTAATTGCTCAGGATCTTACTAAATAGAGACATACAGTTTAGACATAACCTTATGCATGGAAGATTTAAAACAAAATTTAGAAAAAGCTTATAACAATGACAAAATGAGAACGAACCAAATTCAACTATCAATTTGAGATAAATTTCGCAAATCCAAAGATTCTACCAAACTGACCAAATAAACTGTCAATTAAGGCTTTTCAAAATGAGATTAGATAGATCTGTAGAAGACGTACCTAAGACGAATTGCAGAAAATCCAATCGAAGAATAGCATATTCCGAAAAAGAATCGATCTTTCGAAGTATTAAAGAACAAATTTCTTCTGCTAGATCAACTTTGGATATTCAAAATAGAAAAATTGCTGAAAAAACCCTCAAGTTATTGGAAAACGCCGAAAAAATCTCCAACTNAAATTAATATCTAAATATAGTTGACTGGGACAAATTAGACCCACCGTTAGTCAAACTTAACGGATTGTTAAGTTTGACCAACATGAGGTCTATTTTGGCTTCACGAAGCAAAAATCGGTATTTATTTGTCCAAACATAAGAAGTTGAATATTTTTTTGGCCTTGTGTATATATAAATTTATTTATA